>JABFPB010005420.1:0-13357 GCA_022817645.1 Ceratoteleas bidentatus
CATATAGGAGTCGCGACGTATCGTATCCCATTTGGACAAATTTATTACATCTTCAAAGGAGACATTACTACAAGTTACAATAAATTTTACTATATCATCTAGGAAAAATTCTTCGAAGTCGTACTAATTTTATTCAGATGGGAAAGGATACGTCGCGACTCCTAAATGTTAAAATATACTCAAACCTTTTTCTCGGAGTAAGAGTGTACTAAGTATGTGGAATTGAAGTAAAGTGAACAAAAAATGTCAATTCCGGTCAGCCACGAATTTCAATTCCACCCTCTTAATCAAATCTAAACAACAACAACGACTGCATTTCCTTTAACATCCTTTTTTTCATACCCGAAAATGAATTCACAGTAAAATCCACCTCATCTCCATACGCTTTAAAATAAGACCAGCCTCAGACCCAGACTTTACAAGCTGAAACACTTTTAATCTTCCCCAAAGCCCTTTGGGAAATTAAAACACTCTAAGTGTTTTACATAAGATGTTTTAAAGTGCACTGCAAAAGCGTTTTAGCCCAAAACACTTGCTCCCGCAGTCTCGTCTATTTCACGCGCGTTCGTTGTCAGATCCGAATAATGCGTTGAGTGTTCCAGACACTTGTTATTTTGCAAACATTGTCAGCTTGAGACGAAGGTATTTTGCATCGACGAAACTGGGACGCCGGACAGATATGCGCAAGATGAAAATACGTATAAACTAGTACGCCGCTGCGGATCGAGGGGTCGCATCGATCGCGAAGTGATTATAAAAGCTCGTTAACCCTTCCGGCGTGTGCATTTATTATGCGCATACCTGATACGATCATAGATTCATGCGTTGACGGGCGCGACTGCCGCCATCTAGCATGGCCCGTTCATCGCCCTGTTTAACGATATTAAAATTCCTGCGTGTCCCCAAGAGCAACGAGTTTCTGCGCCACTTGTGTCGCTCGGTGACGGACTGCTCGCTAGTTAGCCAGTTTGTTTCTCATATCACGTATTCATGTATTCACCTTGGCCGCTTCTTTTTCCCGCAGTTTTTTGCGTCCACTGTTTTCTTACGTTAGCTCGATAAACGACTTCCAATGGCGGATTTGCCGTTGATCCGCGTCGGCGAGTTTATGCAAAGCCGCGCCAGAATGCATAAATTTCATTCGACGCCCGCCGCCGGTGCGATGTCGGTTTATTAATTTTTCCTGGCTATTTAAGGCAGCGACTTTTCGGGCGTCAAAGTTATTGAGAGACAATTTTTGTCGGTCGAGACAGACGGAAAGGATTTAAGGATTCGCAAAGGATTGAGGATATTTTTAAGAAAGTGGTTTCGGAAGAGTTTATTTTAAATTTGTGAATTACACAATAAAATTAATATAACCAAAATATCGCGAATAGTTACGAATTTTGCATTAACCAAATATGGTATATTTGTCGACACTGTTAGTTTGCAAATTTCAAACTTTGGTAATTAAATTAAATCATTAAATCATTAAAGATTAATGTATATTAAATTTAATACACAGATATTGAATTAATGTAATAATTAATAATTGTGTATTAATTTAATATACAAGTTTATGCAATTTAATATGCAGTATATTAAATTGCATGTATAAACTATGTTTTGAGAAAGGAAACAATATCTTAATTTTGTGGGTAACAGTACCTTTTTTAGCAGTGTATTATTTCAGTAGATCAATTAATATTTCTCTGAGTTTGTTATACCCCTAAATTTCACTTAAAGTGAAATTTGCCGTTGAAATAAAATTAAACGAATAGTTGCCCTCGAGAACATTAACCGGAAGCATTTTGCATTTACAAAAACCGATACAGGGCGTGCGCAGTTGGCTTTGGCGAATCTATCTTATTCACAATTGACAGAAGTGAAAATAAAAGGTCAGCCGCTCTTTTTAACGCATTTTTCACATTTGAAATTGAGGAATTGTTCTCATTCGACATACGCTGTACAAACATTTGCATTTTTCAAGTAACGATTTAGTAATTGGTGTACGGTTTAAGTTTCTTTAACGCACGCTTTGACGTACGTGTGCAATCCACGTCAAATGTTGCCAAACGGCGTTTCCCCAAAGGCTTTCCAATTAACACGTGCCGCGTGAATATGCTTGCAACCATTCATTCCGTATTTCTAGCTGCCCTATCTGATAAAACGTGTAACGTATTGACATACGTTTACGGTAAACTGCTATTCCAGGACATAACACGCATATTTGATAGAAAATAAATTAAAACTGTATGGCAGTAAATCATATATTTAACCAATTATTCAATTAATTTAGTTATCACAAACAAGAGATCATTTTCATGCATGAGTTATTTTGTATTATATTGAAATTTTAATATGACAAAATTCCTAAATACAGTTGTATATGTAAATTATAGTTTAGTATTTCTAATAAAATTATATTCGTCTAATTAGTACACGATCTTATTTGAAAAAGTGATCGCGAGATTTAATTTGTTTTCCGTGTGATGTGCAAAGACGATGGATATAACGAAAATTGTTTAACATTTTCAAATTTTTCACGAAAATTGTAGATAATGTTTTGACACACACGATTTGTTATACACAAATAAAAAGTGTTAATGAAATAAAAGTCTGTCAAAAAAAGCGGTTGTAAACAAATCTAATCAAATAAATCATGTAAAGTTAATGAAAGAATGTTGGCGATACTGGAACATTAGTTTTATACTGAAGTAAAGAATTTCCCCCTGGATTTACGTTTCACTCTGTATCCTCGTAAAATTACCGTTCGTTTATACAGTGTTAAATAGTGATACACGAAACTCACTGAAAATTGCCGTACATTTTTAAAATATTTTCTGCATTCTGGCTTGTTTGTTCTCACATTTCAGCGCTTTTTCTCCAGCATGAAGCGAAATCATATCTGGATTTTTTAACCATTTAAATATTCTGCGCCAAACATGTATATATCTGACAACTTTTACCGTGTATGAAATATACTGCAGTTTGTGCAAGTGCATTACGGTCAAGAAATGTTCTTTCTACATTAGTACAACGTTACAGCGCGTAATGATTTAAGAGCTTCGAGTTTGCGAATTGCACTAACTCGTTCTTCTTCATCACATTGTTTATTAGCTACAAAAAATAAGCTCCCCCTATTTACGAACTCCGGGGTTTTACATAAATTTACTTTTTACGATTTCACCGCGCAGATTTAATGCGCCCGGATGATTATTTTTCTCGCGTAATCGTATTTTACAAACTGAGAAAACTTTGAAGCGCGGCACTATTTTTCACGCCACTTTTGTCACCTTTTTTTATCGAACTCAAAAACTCACTTCGCCAATCACTTTTTTCTCCGGAATTCTCTTCTACCGTTAATGTTCGTTAAGTATTCACAGTTCGACGCCTTTGTCTTCGCGATTGCAATTTTCTAATCATGGAAATTACATGTACGAACAGTTACAAGGCATTTTAATCACATCGCAGGACACAATGCATGGATCGAAGTGACGCTGGGATAAACCATGTTGCGTTAACAAAATTATGTTCTTAGGGAAACTGTAAATTACTATTATGGAAATTTTCAATGCGTCATGTAATTAATCGCAACGTTAAGTACATAATGCAGAAACTGACAAAAGCATTTTAAAAACAATACTCATGATTGTAAACAAAGGTTGGTTCGTTTTATTTCATAGGATAAAAGCTGGTTGCGAAAAATTGATTTCGTATTTAAGTTCGATAATGTTAATAAATCGACAAGGTAGATAGGTTATTTTAAAGTAATGAGACATGTGAGTATAAACGACAAAACTGATTTATGTTTTAAACCATTTTTGGAATCAATTTATCTCATTTGCTTTCGTTTCTGCGAAAAACTGCCCGCAGTGAAGGATCCGAAATAGCATAGACATCTGAAATTGGCAACTTTTAATCCACACAAACTGACTTTATAGACAGTTTTATTACGACAAATGTTTCTAAAAAGAACGGATTGTGACATACAAAAAGTATGTCTCAATCGAAAAGCAATTATGATTTCAGTTTTCAAACATTGATTCCGAGATAAATTTATAATCCCGAAAAGTTAAAAATGGTTGTTCAATTTAGTTATGACAATGTAAACGAGTTATAAATGTGAAATGGAAGCTTACTTATAAAATCGAAAAATGGTCACAATAATAAATGCTTATTGCAATTTTTGTCGCAATTTTTACCTATTTACTACGAAAGGTCACTATCCACATCAAGTCAACAAATAAAAAGCAGATATTTCGATCATTTGAAAATCTTTTTTTGATTTACTCATTTCCACAAATGTTTGTTTGCGATGAAAGCATACGGTGTTTAGAAGGCAGATGTATCAATTTTGCTCGTGCTAACATATAAATAATTATTCATTTCTGATACGATATTAATTCCCAATTCCCATAATACGTATTTATTAATTTATTCCACTTAACTAAATTGCCTGAAATTGCGCAAACTTGCACATTTCCGCCGCAGCGTATTATCGTTTTGACTTTTATTGTGATGAATTATACAGTTAATATACTTTTCATATGCTGGCATTACCGTACGCAACCCTTCAGAGCTTCAATGATCTTCTCAAATCTCGCAATATTCCGGGACGAGCGCGCTATGTGTCGAAAATGTGGAAAAAATAAAACTCGCCGTGAAACATTCCCGTAATACCAAAACTGCGAAACCCGGGCTCGCTTTTATTTCGATTGCTCAACAAACTATGAGTGAAGAATCCCGCCGAGCGGAGGATCGCGTAATATCCTTAATAAATCATACGTTTTGTTATTACCTGCATTGCACGCTTCTACAATAATCTACGGTTAATAGACCTATAAATTAAACTTATCGTCCCTTCATTATTCAGTCACAAGTGCAGCTTTTGCGGCATAACTCGACGTACGCCTCATAAACGGCCCAAAAGACGCGACAAAATCGCGTTTGTTCCATAACTAACTCTAGTTAAACAACATAAGTTGTGCTGTATATTCTAATTTTTTACATTGCCTGATATTTGATGAAGATAATCTAGATTATATGAGAAAATGCCACATACGAAGTAATGTACAACGGAACGATAGTGCAAGGTCAACTAAATAACCTATGATGAGTTAAAACCTGAATTTTATGGTACTGGAACTGTGTGCTGCACTCTAAGACATGCTATGCGGTGAGGATCAATATCTGGCTGTAACAGGATGAAAATCATTTTGGTTTGATTCAATTTGACAGAGAGCAATTCCAGGATCTCAGAAATAATTTTGACGAGCTGATTCAAGATGCAGTTGTGGCTGGCTTCAATTTCTCAAAACACAAGGATATCATGTTCTTACATTTTAACCCTTTAACGGCGCAACGCCACGAATTGCCATGTAATTTCGTGCCTTTGCGCTGTTAAAGGGTTAATAGACTTACTCATTTCCTTCATTTGTAAATTTGGTTGGATTAATTATAATTAAGGAGACAACAGGGCGAAAGTAATGGGTTCCCTTTTACATTAAAACACCTCCCCACCACCAAAAAAAAACAAATAATCCACATTAATACATATCAACATTAATATAAGTTTTATTTTCACACCATCTGTTTACCTACATGAAACACGAATGCATTATCCGTATTTAATAAAAAAACTGGAAAACTTTTTTTCTTTTTTTTTCACTGAAACACAAAATTGTCATCGAACTCTTCGTGAAACCTTCAGCCGAAAACGTGAAATGCGAATTATACCTTGATTACGCAGGCACTGTAAACGTTATCACTTCCGGTCAAAGCCACAGTAATACAAAGTTTATAACCGCATTAAAAACGTATCGCCCGACGAGTAAACAATAAAAACAAGATCCATCTGTCAAAACCAGTTAACGCGTAACCTGGCTGCGCGTTTTTTTGCGCTAGATCAATCGAAAGCCACCCACTTCTCCTGCCGACCCGTCAAATCGTATCGCATAAAAGTTTTTATCGCAAAATGAAGCGTAATTTAATTGCCGTTTGAGCAATTAAAAGCGCGCCGCGTTCGCGTTGCAAAAGTTCAATCTTTTTCAACCGCACTTTTTATCTCGGCACATTGCCGTCATTATCGCTCTCTCGCGATCCAAACAGCGCGATTATTCGGCGCGATTCATGCCGACCGTGATAATGATCCGGGGTTCGGGAAAACATTTGCGGGTGTTTCTTCGGAAAACAGGAGACCGAACGCGCGACACGGCGATTATTTATCTGCTATTGTTTCGGCGTTTTCTTTCGCGCGGCAAACGAGAGCGCCACGCCTCGCGCCTAATTAACGACTCTTTATGGCTTTATGCAATATCGCGCAGCAACGATGATCGCACACTGCAATCCGTATATTACGTGTCTGACGATACCGTATGCCGTGTAAAACATTTACGGCATATCGATCGCGAGTCAGAGGACAGTTAAATGAAACGTTACGCGTTTTTTCGGGTTAGGCTGTGGCTTGTATTAACTTGAAAATCGAAAATAATTTAGAGAGATGATTGAAGGAATATTGTGCGGTGGGTAAAAACAACATCATTAGCCTTCAACATATTGCTTTAAAAATATATTCCACAAAGATAATTTTTTTTCATTAAAGCGGATTGCATTTCTCGTTGATTTTAATTAAGGACAACAAACAAATATTTTTTACATCTGTATGTACGGATATATTAATTAAATTGCAATGGAATTTTGTAGATGAATGAAATAGAGGAGAGTGGGGTAAAAAAGCCATTTTTGCAGATTTCGCCAAAAATGGCTAAATCCTAATGATTTAAATCCTACACTTACATGAATGGATTCATCGAAACACTTCTACGGTGATCTTTGAACCTTTTGACAGGAGTGAGAAACTTATTACCTTACATTATCGGAGACGAAAACATCGTTCATGCAATTTACGCGCTTTTCTGGCGAGATAAATAATGCATTTCGCTGTTGCATGAATGTCGTAAACCATAATTTTTATGTCCACTTGTAACCCCGGGATGAAGAGATATTTTCGCGCTAGTAAAAATTACTTCGATCGTGAAAAACAAACTTTTTACGTGACCTGTAAAACGCGGGACAATGGCGGTATTCGCGCACAGGTATCGCGAAAGATCTGGTTTACGTGTTTATATAAAAGCGTTACAATTTAAAATGTTTATTGTCATTTTGAAATGAAAACGGCCGAGAATCGACAAAGTTGTTTGCAGCGTTGAAAGTCAACTTTAGTCGGCGCAGGTCATAATTAACTAACATTAAAACCGAATGCCTGAACTAGGTAACTCGAATGCAAGATAATTATTGCACTTGATTTTACAATAGAATGTTCCCGGTATTCAAAATCCATAATTATTGGAATAATTAATTCCAGTTAAACAAATAAAACCCGTCGTTTAACATTTAATTCACGTTTACTGTAGAAAGCAAACTACAAAACCAATTAACTATTGTTGCAATGAAAAAATAAGTACATTGAGTACATATTTGATGTCCCTACGCTGTCTACGATGCCTATATGCAGTCCAAAGTAATATTACAATGTGAATATTACTGAATGGATTAAATTAACTTCTTTTACTAACAGAGTGAACTGTTAAAAGTTAAATAATGTAAATTTAAAACTTTTGTTTTTTGAAGCACTTAATTTATAGGTTGGAATTATTTTTTTTTTTGTTCAAAAACTTGGGCAGTATCATTGTTTACACGATATCTCTCGGGAGCGGCCAAACGAATAATTCCAACTGTGTAATTCTGTTTGAAAATGATTTACAGTTCATTACTTACCTGATTCTTCGAGTCACGAACGATTCGCGAAAGTAAATCGATTGTTAAATAATAACGAAGCGATTGTACAATCGACTATACTTTATTACCTATTACCTATAAAATATCGTCTTTGATATGTAGGACCCAATTTATAAAATAACTTACATACAAATATATAGTATACGTATAATAATATTTTATCTTAAAATGTAAAGTTTAACAGCAGTGTTTCTCCATACATGTGTTTCTCTGTAAAGAATCGTTACTAAATAATACAACGCAGTAATAATAACATTTAGATTAATTGAATCCAATAACAACCATAGCGTTAACCATAGCCGCAGAGTAGCACTACGTAGTAAAATATTAGTAAATTTTACTCGAAGGTAGTTACAATTAATCGGCGCCCGAAGTTGAACACAATTCATCCTGGTACTTGAAAAAGTTTGACGGACAGTTGAAGAACGTCCCATTTGCAAAATATAACGACACTTCGTCGGATATAATAAAATACTTTTCGCTAGATGAAGTTGCGTGTTTCGTGGCAGTATAAATCATAGTCGGTATACACTTTGAGTTTATTACATTTACAGATTTATTCAACATTAACATCTATCTTAGTTCCCGAGACCCCTGTTCCATCCAGTCCCATCCAAAATCAATTCGCCTGCGTAATCTCCTCCTCGCCATAGTAAGGGCGAGCTTATGTACATCGAGAAAAAAACCTGTCAAACGCAACAACGGCCACGCTAGTTACTGCGCCCGTTACTCTTTTTTATAGTACGCTTCATTAAAATTGCCCCGCGTGAATCGCGAATTCACACAACGCCCGCCAAAAAACGAATTGCGAGAATTTCGAAAAACCGAACGAACTGATGCCCTAAATTGGCTCGTCGCTCCGTGCGTTAGTAGCTTTGCCTGTTTGTTTCACGATATACAACAGTACATATTCCTCTTCAATAACCCAGAAATTAACGAAGAACAATGGCGAGAAAGGTTAAACGATCCGGTTAGAATGATCGAGGGGTTTAGTTTGAGAAATTGTATAGCAATTTATCTGAGAAGTGACTGAGAATTGACGGTGAGAGAAATCGTGTAGTTCGGTTCAGAAAAATTATACAGTTTAAATGAACTTTGGATAGGTTTGAAGCTTTTTAACGCCTTAAAAAAAAGAGTTTCTTTATGTGAGTCAAAATAATACTTACGTATTTGTTATTGTCTTACATGAATAATTCCCTAACTGTTTAACAGTCCCTTTTTCTGTTTCGTTCTTTTTTAAGAGTTAATCACATTCATTTTACAGTTTTGCAAATGAATGTGTAAGTGCAAATATTTCGTGACACCTCGACTTCTAACCACCAGGTCAGATTCCGGAATTTATTCCGGGATCTGCTGATGCGAGACGTACTTTTGATCAGAGACCGAACAGAAACAGGAATCCAATTCGATCAGTTGAAATTTCGAAATGAGTTCCACAATCTTTCCTGATACATAAGCATTCCCTAAGTGATATATCACTTAAAAAGGCTCCTTCAAACCCACGATTAAAATCCCTAAAATTGCCTTCACCAGTACCCTATCTCCCACACCGTTTGTCAAATCAATAGTCAGCCAAAATTCTACATAATGTTTGTAAGCAACCTTCTTTTCGATCGCGATCTCACCGAATCTTATTCTTCACTTTCTCGCTCAAATCCAAAGGAACCAAGCGCACGTTCGTCATGCCGATGAAAGTTCCAGAAATTGCGAAAACCCAGGCTAGAACCGAAAGAAGGAGAGAATCCCTCGAGGGGGGGGGATCGGCGATCAAAGCGCGGCTGCGATATTCGGCAGGGGAATGCGAGAGATGCGAAATTTCCCAGCGGTTTACGGGCGTAACAGACGACACACGTCGCTCTATTAAAAATGCCGATCGAACAAAAATCGACACCCCAGAAAGCCATTACCCGACGGCAACAGCCCGGCGCCGTCGGGACTCGCAAACGCATTTGCCAAACGAACATTGATAAGCACCCGTCGGCGGCCTGACGTTGACGCATGCGATAGAAAAATCGGCGCCAACTCCGCGATCCGGCGGAAATCGTCGAACAAGCGCAGAGTTCGGAATGTGAGCCCCGAAAAAATATTGCATTGATCAGTTCAGAATTAAAGCCTGATTCAGTTGATAAGAAATGATTATTGGTCTTTAAGTGGTCACGAGAGTTCATCATTTGAGACCAATCGGTACACTGTAAAAAAGTTGAGCAAAATTACGTTACATGTAGTGTAATGTGGTACTGTAATGGTGTAACAAGTTGTAATGTAATTTTACAATGGAAGTGTAAAACAAATGATGGAGTATATGGAAAAGATTACACCAAACGAGGAAATTACATGTAATATTTCAAACCTATAAAAATTGGGTGTTTTTTAATCACTTTATATTGAGAGTGTAATTTTACACTCGGATTGTAAAATTACATCACAGTTCACGGAATAATACTTTTGGAGTGTACATTTACGTTATATTTAACGAAATCCAGCATGTAATTTTACATTCTTTTTTACAGTGTAATCGATAAAATCGACAATATTTTTAGAAAATGTCGGATTGAAATTAAATGTGTCATTTGATATGATTCCATCACGGTGGAATCATATCAAATGACACATAAAAAGATAAACATAAATCGGTGCAACTGCTTTAGATTCAGTATTAACATTTGTGCCTTATCATTAAAATCAACAACGTTTTTCTTGCAATTTCACGATATTTTTTTAATGTACAATTTTATTTTAGTGCTAAGTAGAAGGCGGCGTGAGGACTGATTATTTGAGGTTAATGTCGTAAAAACAGAAAATATTCATAGATTTTGAAAAAAAAAAACAAAACAATAACAACAACGTCCCAAACAGAACATAGGTGTTCCGAGCGTTAAAATATCGGCTATTGGCGGTTATATTTTGTGGACCTTGTGGTTTTCTAAACGTTAATCTAACCTTCAAGACACCAGGTTTCAACGCTCGGAATTCCTATGTTCGGTTTGAGTTTCAGAAAAAAATGGTTAAGTTTCCAGAAACTGGAAAATTAATAATATTTTATATGCAGCATAACAAATTATGTTCTACTTAACGCAGAAATTTAAAACAATAAAAAATCATCCATTGATGATCCTTTAACCTCAAAATATCAGTCCGTGTAACTCAAAATGGAGTGTCCCATTAAAAGTTAACCTATACTCATTCAGACCTCTCAAAAGTAATCAAAGATACCCCTCCTTACCGTAACTCCCAAAAATCTCTCCTCTTAATCGCCAATCTACAATGTCAATTTGACCATTTGCCGATTACCGATCAAGCAATTTTTCCTCGGGGTTCATTTCTAGGGAGATATGGGTTTTCGGCGCAGAACCGAGACGCACTCTGAAGATCTTCCGGGGACCTATTAACCGTCCTACGGTGTTTAGATCCGGCAGTCGAATCGGCGATTGTTTTTTTTCATATTAGACAAAAATAAAGTGCGGCTTGGGCTGGCAGAGAGAGGTGTCGCAGTCCGGGCCGGTTTTCTTGGTGCGCAACCATTTGCCGTGACAGTGCGGAGACGAGAGCATGCTCCACTTGGTGATCATCGCCTCGGTGCCGCCGTCGCCCTCGCATCGCCAATCGAGCACGCGCCTTAAAGCCTGCGTCTGACACCGCACGCACACTCGGGCACCTGGGAACATGAGCGGTGACAATTTACGTACTTGAGCCAGTTGACGGGCTTTCTTGCGTCCGGGAGAGCCGAGGGAAGCGAAAGGGTGGCAGAAAGGAAAAATGTTTTGACATGATAAGCAGGGAGAAATGGTTTCGGATGGTGCAAAATGTAGGGCAGAGACGATCACTTGAAAAGGGAGATTATTGACAATTGTAATCCATGTAAAATTTCGCTGGGATCAAAATGGGACAGGGGAATTGGGGTGGAACGTTTTTAATTGTGTGGATTGGTTGTGGAAGAAGGATTTAAGGCAAAGGATTTAAGTTTAAGTTAAATGATTTATCCGACGAGTCCGAGACACGACCTCGGACCTTCGCAGTTCTAAGTAAAGGATCTTTTTTTTAATAAATGAGTTATTGATACAATAACAATGTCGGATCCGATGTGCGTTTTTTTAATCAGTTACATCTTAATTACCTAAACAATTCTTAAACCCCTATCCGAAGTGCGGTGAAGTATATTTAATCTGATAAAATAAACATCCGATGTGCGGTGAATCATCTAATCCATTTTATCTGACAATTATCTACTCAGATAACACCAAGGTGCAGTGAAAATATTTTATATTGGTAGTCCTTCGGTCCCTAGATTTTTACTCGTGAGTAAGGTACTAATTATTACACTGAAGTGCCTTTTTAGTTGTTAAATGATAAATTTATACTGTTAAATTATGTAATGAATATAATTTTTTATGCGTACGTAAATAAAACTAACATAAAAATAATACTTATAACATAAAAATAATACTTATAATATAAGTTTGTTTATTATTTACATGGATGTTTCATTCATAAAATGGAAATCGTTTTTCTTCAACGAGCACAATTTACAATACCAGTGCAATTACGTTTCATCGGATTGAATTTCAATTACATCACTCGATTAGAACAATTACTATACAGAAAGAAAATAATCGTGTTGGTGTGATAGCTGCAAGTCTGTAGTTTACAACAATACAGTCATCGGTTGATAGTATTCTATTTAGTCAACTCACGTCGTTCAGCTGATGAAATTAAACCGAAACATTTTGGAGTAGTTCTTTTGTAAAAGATTATAGTCAATTTACACGTTTTAACCGTAGAAATGATTATGCTAGCATTTTGACTGAATTGAAAATAGATAATCACGCATTTTCCCGTCATTTAACAATTGCATGATCAATGGTAATGTATTTTTGCGTATTATGTAACACAACTTCACTATACGAATTTTTGTTACAACCTTTCCTACTGCGTTAAAATATTTCTGTGTTGGTTACAAAGCCAACTAATTTTCGGACTAAACCAAAATATGTTTTTGTCTTTTATCCGCTTTTTAAACCTTTACCCGGTAGCTTAAAAGCGGTATCTGATTAAGCGCATGCGGATGTATTTTTATTATTACTAATGAATCATGTTCTACGATTCCAGTGTTCAGGATTAACAGGTTCTTATTCAATGATATCAGGTCTACTTTTTAATCAAAAGGATGCAAAATTAAATTTGCATAATTCAGTTTACCTAATTGTGAAATTCCTTTCAGAATGAGATAAATTGTATGAATATTTACAAGAAAAATATTTTTCGATATCTTTCGTTTCGAATAAATTGATTGTACGAATAAATCATTGCTCTACATATGCACTGAGAGAACGATTTAGTTGGTATCACTAGATTTTAGTTCAGACCACTAAAAAATATAGTTGATTTTGAACCAACTTCAGAGTACATTTCTTTTAACTAAACAAGATGGGTTGAATCGATTTAGTTGTGCATACTAATGATTTACTTGAACATTTACTACATGTTTAGTTGTCACATTCGTGTCCATGTTATGACGGAAGAAAAGTATAACCTCTCCATCACAACCTTTCCATCACAAAAATGTAATAGAAACATACTG
>JABFPB010005421.1:0-13348 GCA_022817645.1 Ceratoteleas bidentatus
GTAAGATATTATGTAAAATATTGTATGGTTTCTCACACGCCAAATTGAGACATAATTTCTTATATAAAATATTATATGCAATTTTACATAAGAATTTTTCAGTAGGGTATAATTTAAATTACATTATGAACCAATTTTAGATTATAACACAACTAATTGCAATTGAAGGTATTCCATTCGACTCTCAATGTGAAGAGTTTTAATTTTTCAGATTGCATCTAAAATATTGATTCCTCAAATAAATACCATCACTTATAAACATCCCCAAAATAAATGTTTATTTATTTTGGGGATGTGCAATGTGCTGCAGGATGGTAAATCTGAAAAACTCTGACAGTTCTAATTTTGAATCGTTTTCAGATTTTTTTCTGTGAAAAAATCTGTAAACCTCTCAAAATTGTAATTGTCAGAGTTTCAGGGATTAGAGACAACTCTGAAAAACTCTGTCAGTTCAAATTTTAAGACGTATTCAGGGATTTTCAAAGGTATTTAGAGATTTTCAGAGCATTTTTCAGACATTTTCAAAGATTTGCAGAGATTTTTTTCTACAAGGGATTCTCCAATAAAATTTTAATTTCTAAATTCTAAATTGCGCAAAAGTGCAACAAACTGTGCGGACATTTCCGCGCTAACCTTTGCGAAATCTCGATCGTTAAGCCTCGCGATTCGCGCCGTTAAACTAACAACTCGTAACGTCGAATTAACGAGCGGTGCAACACCGCTCGGCTCGGTACCAGGGTGTCATTGTTCGACATAATGGAAGACGCGATCATAAGCGACAACGATCATTAATACCCATCGAATTAGTCGGCTCTTTCACGGGACGCCTCCATTACGCTTTTTCTCCTTCCGTTTCTCGTTATGCCGGAGGCCCCTCCTCCTCGCCTGCGCCTTCAATGAATCGGCCGGCGCGCTCGCGTGATCCATTTTTCACGTCGCCCGTTGATTGATACAAACGCGCGATCCGCCGCGCGAATCGATCGCGTCAAAAATCCGAGACCCGACGGACCCGGCTAATTGAATGCAGTTCGGAGCCCGCGACGGCTGACAAATCGCGCGCTATCTCGGCGGACCGAGCCGAGATCGCAGATAAAAAGACCGCAAATGTCTTGCACGCTGTTTTTGCGCGGCGCTGCTAATAAATACATTTTGCGTCATTAATTAACGTTGCGCGCAGACACAGTGTTGCCGTTTGTTTGACGCCGCTTTTACGAGCGAAGTACAAAGGTCAGAGCCGCGCGAATACGCGTCGTTAAGACAACGACTGAAATCCCAAAATTTCCCGGCTTTTTGCCGGATTCGAGGGCTTTGAGGTCACCGCGCGACAAAAATACCGCGGCGAATTATTGTGGCAGAATGTAAGTAATTTCGTTTACCATTACACGCTCAATCCGGGGATAGAAACGTTAAATAAGAGACAGTGCATTTGGTGCATACAGTGTATTATATTCGTTGGATATAATGACGTAAGCTTCTTATGCGAAAACGTTTTGAAACAGCTTGTCTCCGGGCGAAAAAGACTTTAGCGCGATCGAATGCAAAGTGCATAAATATTTTGAAGCTCGCGAACTGCGCGCCAGCGTCAGCAGCTAATTGCCAATTTCGGACCATTCGACTGGCACCGTAAATGACGCCCGATCAATTCCTTATTGACGTGTATTACTCAAGGGCTTCACCATTTCGACATTATTACGAATTCATGAGGCTTCGATTTGCCTGGGTCTCTTAATTTTCATCGAGAGCTCAAATATCGCGTTGAAGTAAAATCCGCCGTTCGCACTGCGAGCTGAAAACGAAATTCACGAATACCACGATAACTTCGCTCAGAAATTACAATGGCGTTAATGTGAAACGCATTGCCCATTTATTTCGAAAATTTTATATTACGTTTCCGTTTACGTCGCGCTTGCGGGATTATAATTTCAAAATTAATTCGCGACGCTCAAAGTGGCCGGAGTTTCACTTGTTTGACGAAGTGCGTACAATGGTCCCATAAACCGGCGAAACGTATTTCCCGAGTTAGGCGAAAAAATGGGTCCGATTTGGAAACATCTATCGATCTCACTCACATCACCATAAGCCCGATCCGTCTCTCTTTTCCGTGCGTTTGCGATCATTTTTCCTCGTAAATCCGCCGGGTGCCCACAAATCACGGGAATTGCCAATTGTGCATAAGATTTTGAGCATTCGCTTTTTCTCTCCGGGGATTTTAATACGTCGCGGAATGGGGGCCAGAGAGCGACTTATCCGCAGTCAAATGGCCTCAACTAATGCGAATTCATTATTCCCGTTTCGGTTCTCCTTAAATAAACATAAATTCCGACGACGCGGAAGCCTAATACAGGTAATACGTGCATGCAAATTATTTTAATGGCTCATTTCATTGCAGGAAGTCATTCGGAGTCATTCGACCAATGCTTTTGAATCAGATTAGGTCAAACGTATATTATTTTTCTAGCATAACTGATTTCAACTGATTTATTTCGGCTGCAAATAACTTCGAGTTGAATATTCTGTGTTGGAAAAAGCTGCTTATTATTTTTATGCTGTTTATTTGATTCGAATATTAACTATTTCGGGTGTAAAGCGTCGAATTCAATTTCTCGCAGAATTCACAATATCATTCGTAAAATGAATTTTCATGACTAAAAGGAATGAAATAAAAATTCGTTGTACGGTGAAAAATTGCGAATCTACAATCAGCCAGTTCAAGTCATTGAATCAAAGCGTGTAATTACGTCCAAGCGACGAAATGCACGACCCAAAATGACTCGGACATTTTACAACTTTCTACATCGTTTTCGATTACCGGGCAGCTTGTCAAATTTGAATTTAACATAAAAATAATTTATACACTGCCAGTAAATCAACTTCTAGCGTGACTGCCGGTGATAACAGTATTAATCATAGCCACATAGAAACGCGATAAAATTGTTTCATTATTTCCATTCGTCCTCTCCTCGCGTCCGTCCCGCTTTTATTATTTTTCCCTTTTTTTATTTCCCTTAATGAAAAATGCATGGAAATTCAAATGGCCGCTCGTGTAAGCGCGAAATTATCCGAGTATCGCGCGTCCTATTTTGTTATAAATCATGCATAATAACGCGGCTAATCAAATACACAAATTGATGAGTGTAAGTACCCTCATTAAAATATTCATAATGACACGACAACGTGGCTAATTACAAACGACACGAACTACATTAATAACCTGTGAGTGGATTATCATTTTCAACAAGAAGATCAAGCCAAGCAAAATGAGTTTTGTATAACTAAATGGTAATGAAAGTCTAACGAATTACGATTAACAAATTTTATATCAAAATGTAGTTTAAACAACCCGATACAACATCGCGACAAAAGAACATCAAAGGGCCTTTATTTCATCGCCGAAGAAGTATCGCCGCTTCATTTGTGGCTCGATTTATCGACGTATCCAATTGTGTTAGCTGAATCGCACTCTGCTAATTATTTGAAATCAGCTCAGGTGTTGGAGGATAAAATTAGTTTTTGCGATACAAAATAGAGTTTTTCAACTTTCATCACGTGAAATTGTATAAAAAATACAACATGACGTAATTACAAGTTTGAGAACGTGGAGATAATTGAAATTATTTATATTTAATCTGTTCGATGGTAGCAGTTGTTTTCTGCGAAATACAAACTCGAATCCTGATCCTATAAAAAGAAAAAAAAATCTTGCAATTCGACAAAGATTGGCATTGTTTATTCTACTGTTTTTACCGTTGTTTAAACTCTAACAAACAATATAAAAGCGTTCGAAAATGTTTAAATAATAACTGACTTGAAATACCCCACGATTTCTTTCAAAAGCTCTTCGTCCTTTGGAAGCCTTCACACTCCCTCAAACCATTCGATCCTTTTCATTTCTTTTCGACATTTTTTTTTAATCACTCTATTTTAATGTTTTACGATTTCTTCCAAAATCTCTTCTGAAAAATTCAGACTCCACCAGACTCAAACTTTGCATTCCTATCGGAGTCTTCAGACCCCGAAATCTCGCGCGTCGAAAATTGAAATCTCGGTCAAAAATCAACTTCGCAATATTTTGAGTCGCGTATCGAATATGGCGCAGCGGCATCGCAACTTAAACGAAATTCATGAATGCATTCAACGCGCGTTTATATACGGTACATGATTGTTCTTGGATAGGAAGTCGGGGCGTTTACTTTGCCATCGATTGGCCTTTTGATATGCGTATTCGGCGCGCAATACTCGAAACTCTTAGCGTGAGATAGAGCGCAAAAAGAAATCGATACTCTTAGCGAAGTGAGGTACTTCTGTAATGCAAAGTTGCGGACGAGTTGGGCGCGATA
Source organism: Ceratoteleas bidentatus (assembly GCA_022817645.1). NCBI lineage: Eukaryota > Metazoa > Arthropoda > Insecta > Hymenoptera > Scelionidae > Ceratoteleas > Ceratoteleas bidentatus. The sequence continues at coordinate 4,338 of JABFPB010005421.1, forward strand.
CAGTGGCGTCGAAGGGGGGCGCGGGCAAAGGTAAGGCGTGATCTTATAATCATCAAAAGACCCGCTAATGCAAAGAAGCGCCGCTGCTGAATATTCCCGAGATCAATTTTACTCTGCCGGGTAATTGATGCAATTTTATCCCGACATTCATAAATTCCGCGCAGACGTTATTAATTACACATATAAAACACCGGCTTCGTATTTATTATCCATTATTTATCGCGCTGCATCCTACAACCCGGCATTATTTCGTAATTTATTTCGACGGTAAACGCTCGTCTAATTGTTGTAATTCGTTTAATCGCGCTCGAATTCGCCGGGCTTTCACGTCACGGCCGTGTCATAATTGCACGTAGCGCGAGAACGTCTTAATTTTGTCGCTGCAAAAATTCTTGCGCTGAAAGCTCCTTTCAAGAAGTCGCTGCGCTCGGCGTTGCCGCCGCAAGTGTAAATTCCTTTTATACGCTCTTAACGCAGATTTCTATTTTAATTTTTTAATATTCCACGTGCAATAAACTCTATTAAGTTACATGAAGATGGAATTACATTTTTATGGCCGTGAAATATATTATACTTTTAATAAGGTGTAATTTTTATGAAGATTAAGTATTAAATATTAACATTTATGATTAAACACTTTCAATTGGATATAAATTATGCATTCCATTAAAAAAAATTACACATTAAATATGAATTAATAATGCTTAAATTGTAGAAAAAATTAGACATACAGTTAATTATTTGTATAATTTAGGAATTATTTTTGTATAATTATTGTATTTTTTAAGTATGTCCAATCTATTTTTCCCTGGGATCCTTTAGTTTTGAAATGTATAATTAGGTATATGTATATTCTTTACTCGTAAATAAATACTTGGTAACGAAGATTTGTTAATATATTGATTTTACATTTTCGCAGTACAATTAAATCAGTAAAAGTAAATACGTTTGTTTTCATTCAATTTGAATTCAATTCTTTTATAGAGTGATACAGCAGAATAAATGAACCTGAAATGCTGATATATGTTATTGAGAAGATTTTCCAGTGATATAAATGTTTTTTGCCAATTGGTAAAAATATTTATATCCTAACTAAATATATACTGTTTTCATTTAAACCGATTTTATGTTTAATTCATTCTATTAATTTCCATCAAGAATAAATGAACCCCTTTGTGAAAAAACACCAATTCTGTCAATATAGTTTTTTTAATTTTCGACTAATTTAACAAATTTAAAATTATTTTCTTAAAATGCTGCCATTACAGTCATTCTATAATTCATCACTTCATTTTTCTTACCTGTAACTTTCAAAGAAAAACTTTCATTTCACTTTGAAGTTTTCATTTATTTTATAAAATAAGCGTAAAAGTCTATGCAAAAAGCCTTCTGCAACGATCCCGATCCTAATAATTTTTCCCCATCGATTCGCATCTCTGGTTTTTCCTCTTATTTTTCCCTTATTTCCTGCCTTGTTAGCTCACTTTAAATCGTTGACTATACACGCGGTTAACGTCATGTAACTACTTTAGAATGCAGTCATTCAAAGTTATTGACTTGTAATAGGCAAATTCGAGTAATCGAGCGAAAATATCTGACTTCAAGTCATTAACTTCCGCAGCTAATCTCAAGTAACTAATTCCGCACATTATTCACTTACTCACTTGCACCTTTTTTTCACAAAGTGAACAGTTTTACGATAACAGCTTCCCGTTCCTATTTTTCATTCACTGTTTTAAAATGCAGAAAACTTTCAGCACTTATTTGTTCTAATAATTACGTCCTCCTCCGAGATCTTAATACTGAAACGAAGTATCGGAATCACCGAGATCGATTACCCCAACATAATAACCACCGTCGACGTGTTATGTATCAGCTAAAAACACCAGCCAACAGGCTGTATCGGCACAAGCGGTCGTAATTAAACGACAATAATGTAATCGCAGGTGTTGACTTGATAATTAAGGAACGCGCTAAGTGGCTCGTGACACGTCCATTAAGAAGCGAGGCCGCGCCTTGTATGAATGAAGCGAATGATCCACGGCGCCGTATAATCGACTCAATAATTCCACGAAATGACAACCTATTGGAAATTTGAATTCCCTCTACAAACAATTAATTAAGCCATACGGAACTGTTGCCGCTACGTGTTTGCAAGGAAATAATAATATTTGAAACGGATCACATTTCTGACACTGAGAAAATCCCGGATTTGAGAAAATTATCACTCATGTGATAGGGCACATAATATAATATATGAAAAATTATCGCATTAATTATTTTTGTAACTTGTTGAATTAAGCAGTGAGCCATTACAAAACCATATGTTCACAGTACTGAAAAATAACAATATTTATGGCATCATATTATGTTATCAGAACGAATTCAGATTGAATTTTTTCACCACAGTATTTAATAGTTTGTAATAGTATTTGCTAAAATATTTTTAAAAAGAGAAGTCAAAATTATCGCAATAGTTTCGTACCAAGAACTTAATTAAATTTTGTCATTAAAATAAATGCATAATATTATGTATAATACTAATATTGTGCAGAATGTTAATATTAATGTTGTTTCCTACTGGGTAGAATAAAAATCGTTATGATAAAAGTTACTTCTCAACCGGAACAAATCTCGATTATAAAAGAACGGTCTTGTAATAAAAGTAAACACTAATTAAATGAAAAATAATCGGTCGTGACTGTTAACGTGTTTACTCTTGTTGATAATGACTTCTTTACACAAACGTTTGTACAATTGTGTGTTGTAAAACAGACCATTATTACCAGGTGCCCAACAAATATTGAAAGACTTACAACATTTTGCTAGAATACTAATAAATTCTATTATTTATCCTACCTTTATTTAGCTTCTATAAACTGTGAAGCGAAAATCGTTTTTATTTTGGTTGCATATGCGTTCGTCGATTGTTTTAACGGATAAAAGAATCGTCGAACGTAAAGTAGATTTGTAATTGTCCCGTTAAGCGAAATCGTTTCAAAATTAAACGACATTCCTTTCACCGTAAAACGACAAATTTAACTTTGAAACGAAACTTTTAACAAACAGTTTGACTCGATACGACGATTCAGTTAGTTTAAATTGTTAGTAGCATATGTTCCTCGTATCGTGAGTTTCAAAACGTTTTAAATAATTTTTTTCGTTTACTTTGCTTTAAATATATATTTTAAATACAAACATATTACATTTTAATAACTTAAGAACCTACATTATATAAATAATATTAAAAGAAAAAGTTTTTTATATAAATATTTTGATATTTGTTTCGGATCTAAACTATTGAACGATTTGTTTTAACATATAATGAATGTTATTAATGTTCAAAACCTGTTATTCAAGCGCAAAAGTTTTATTTTTAAGAAAGGCGGTATATGACGCGCTAAAATAATTCACAATGAATAAATCCAAAATCAATTCATTTCTGTACTCGGGTTTCAAGAGAAAAAGGTATAATAAAAGTGACACATCAACCTTCTCGTTATTATACCTGATATTGCTTTAAAATAATGCATGTATTTTTCACCATTAAAGTGTACAAAATAGTCTAAAATAATAAATATTCAAAGTGCTATTATTATCTGTTATTTTAAAATATTATTCCCTCTCATATCAAACAAAAATTTGTTTTCAGTTAAAAATATTCGTATATCTCTATTTAATTGGTCAGAATTGCCAATTGTTAATTCATTACTAATTATCCTAATATGAAAACCTGTGGATTATTTACCATTAATTTTTCAACATTAATCTTCCCTGCAATGTAACAATTTATTTTAATTCACATTTTTATTAATATTTATTAAATCTGATAACCAGCACATAATCCACAACCAATCCAATGCCCTCATCAGATAAGAATATTACGTTGAAATGTATAAAGTATACCGCGGCCGATCACGCTACATTGCCGATCAAATACGACATTACTATTGTTTATGGCAAACAATATGGCCGCGAAAACGCAATCACAAGAAGTCGTTCCGCGTAGGCAAACGCGAAACGACTCCCTTGAGGCGACGCACATTGATTGACGCGTTAAGCAGCGCACCCTCGTTGTTTATGCACCGAGTCAAACGTGTTAGACGACAGCCTGCGTGGAAAATTGACTTCTTCGCCGCTGAGACATCAGTTATCAATTTTAATACCGCTGCAGTGGCGGGCTAATTAAGCGTGCGAGCCAATTCACGCATTGCGAATTAGCGGCCGTGACGCGCTTTTAAAAGCACGCGCCCAGACGGATTTAATAAGTTAGAAGTGTCTTAAATTAAGCGTGAAGTGTCTTAGTCGAGAGCACAATCGATGAAAAAAGCGATGATTTCACCGACCAATTGCCCTTTCGTTAAACTTGCGAGGTGTCTTTGGCGCAAACTTGGCGAGAAAATTGTGGTGAAAATTATGCAGCTGAGGTCAAGTTGGATGCATAAGAGGCGACTGCAAATAGTTCGATACAAAAAATATTGATTAAAGTAAAGCTGCAGTATACTACAATACAACTTTATAAATAGACTGAGGAATTGTAATTATGGAATGTTATGTAACATTGTTATACTTCAGGGTAAAATCTAATTGGGGATAGAAAAGGTTCTTTTGCAGTCTCCAGGGTAGGAAATAAGCAACCAATGCAGAGCAAGGTTCTATAAAAGAAGGTAGTTGACTAACTCAAAGAATATAATTTCGACCGTATTTTTTTCAATTTCGACAGAAACAGTCTATTGCTCTTGACGTAGAAAATAATTAACAAAGCAGTTTGGAGAACAATCTTTTGTGCAACAAAGTTCAAGAGGTAACCGTTGCGTAAAGCGCCACACTTCAAGTCGTTAAGTGTGCGAAGTTTATTTGAAGAAGAATGAACGTAGCCAAGTCCCAACTTGTGATTAAATGTAATTAAGTGTTTCGGAATTGGAAGAAGTTAATTTGAAGTCAAAGATAACGCATGCGACAACTTCAAGAATATGCAACGCCTTTCACTTTGAAAAGTAGCTAACTTCAAATCCTTAATAACGTGTGACATTTAAAGGAAATGAGTTAACCTCGTTGAAGCTAAGTTTTTAATTGCCCCTCTTTAAACCATACTTTCTTTAAAGATCGGTCGATCGGTTCGAGTATAATTAAATAGCTGCTGTCTTTAATAATATTGTCATTTCCATCCAACGGTTTCCTCTGTATTTTCACTCCGCTGTACTAGTTTCCATTTATACATACAGCGGTTTTCATTATTACCAAAAAGATGAACAGAAAAATTTAATAAAAAAATTCAATTATCACCGAGCTCTTTGTCTAGGCTGGGCAATAAACGTTCCGCCAAAATTGCAAACACAAATCCCATCGACAGTTCCGCATCTACATGTGCAACGTTCACGGACGTAAAACTCTTCATTACGTCTCCCGCAAAGATCCTTTCATTACGTCAGCCTCGCCGAAAAAGAGAAAAATGCGCCGCAACCTTCAAGCCAAAACAAGGCCATAAACAAACAAGCAAATAGTAACACCGCGGACCAATTTTTCCGATTTATCCGCACTTTCACCCTCGCGTTGAAAAGCGAGGCCAATAACGGCGAGAAAAGGAAGCAAAGCCGACCCTTTTGTACGCGACCGCCAAGCTTAAATCGCACGATCCATCGTCGGGAATCGTAACAATAAAAAATGCGACGCCGTCAACAAAAATTTGGTTAACCCGAACGAGGCCATTTGTCTCGACGTGTTATTAATAAAACTTTCCGTACTTTCGATGCGACATCGATCGTGCTTCTTCTGTCTACGACATTTTTTAATAATAACTTTAAAGAATGCCGAGCGACCAGGAATTCCATTGATTGCTGATTCAAGAGGATAATAAGTTTGCCAAGTTATTTCGACAAACAATGAACGACGATCAACTTTCAGAAACACTCAATAACTAATTCATCAACTAATAGTTACTTAATATTAATTTATGTTCAGAGACGTGCCAGCAAGGAGATACATTTCTCTAATGAACTTCAAATCATTGAGTATACATACATTGGAGGAAATTTAATCTTCACAATTTACGATATACGGGAAACTTCGCTTGAGTATCTCCAAGTATTAATTTTACACATTTTTTACTGGAAGTTGTAAGTGATTTTTAAATAATGTTTGCTACGTAAGTAATCTGTACACATCTAATGCATATATTACTTCTAATCTACGCATAAACCGAATGTGATATTAAAATTATATTACCTTTAACTTATTATTGCAATATCAATTATTCATGTTTACTAAAAACAGACGGAGATAAGCCAATGACTTGAGGTAGTTAACTTCAAGCACGAAACTTCAGGTAAACAAACTCAAGTTGCCAACTTCAAGACCCCGACTTCTATTGACTATCTTCAAGTCTCTTGAACTTGCTGACTTTCGACATTTCGCGTGCTTCGCGAGTCGACGATGTAAAAACGGATTTCCTACAGCGCTGTATAAGTTTGTAAACGTCCACTCATGCCTGAAAATAAACGTACACTTTGCTGCAAAACTATTTTTAATTTCTTTCAACAATCACAAACTGGATTCAACAAAAGTGTCGCGAGCTGCAATTTGCGCTGCACCAGTCACAGCACAAACTTTCTCGCGCATTTAAAACCGTCAAATTATTTCAAGCGCTCCAAGAGTTCGGCTTTAATTTGACTCCGCATCCAGGCGAACGTCTCCCGGCTGATGTCATTACCTTCGAATAACACCATTAAAATTGCGTTATACGAAAGCGTGCTTTTTACCCTGGTTCGGAGGCTTGTTTGGCGTTATTAACACAAGTTCCACGCGTATCGGCATCGCCGCGATCCGGTTCATACAAATTCTCTTAGTGGCAACCTAAAATGGCCCGCAGCTTTGAAAAATGCATTCTCCGAAAAGCCCTCCCCCTCCTGGTTCATCCTCCGTATTCTTTTCTCTCGTTTTACTCTCCGTCGCGAACATTCTCCGTTACGCGTGTGAATTTTTCGGAGGGTGAAAATAAGCATTGGCTCCCGGGTGTGCGGGCACATAAAGAGGCCACCGCCGAAGAAAGCCAATGACAAACGAATAAAGGACGCAAACGTCCGACAAAGATGCGCGCTGAATAACACTCCAGACGCGGATTATGGCCGCTGATACAACGGTGACTGTTCGTTTCGTGGGTGCGCGTTATTGTGGATACACGACGAGTAACACGATGAGCTTGTTCGTCCATGTAATTAATTATATCAAGATTGATCGTGTCATTCCTGGAACTATTCCCATTTGTCGTTCCTCTTTTTGTGTCGTAATGATTTGCGCTAAAAATGCTTGTAAATTGTAGCCATTATGGGTTATTATTTTTGCCATTAGTCGGGCAACGAAAATTCATTGATCGCTTATCGATGATTACGTAGTCGTAAAGTTGTGAGTGATGTAATTGCGAATCGACCAGTTATTGATATTATCGCGATAAAAATAGTGCGATCACAAAAAGATACCGAAGTTATCGAGAAGCGATCCATTTCAGCGCTGACTTAATGATTGATAAATACTACTTTCGCGTTTCTATCAATGAAATTTCGTTTCGAAAAGCGTATTGGCTGGAAAAGAGAAATAACAGAACTTTTGCGTTTATTGTGAATAAAAAACAAACGGGTATCGAGAAAAATAAATGGTTTCCACAGCCGTAGGAGTCGCTGATGTTTTGCTACAATCGATGATAATATTTACGAGACGAGATATGGTAATATTCGCTATCGATTGCGGTAACCTCACAACCGCTGTGGCGGTGCAAACCATTTGTTTTTCTTTATGATCGACAGAATCTATCAGGATTAAAGGGTTGGAATAAAGGAACAGTTTTATTTTGATCTTCAACGAAACATCAACTTTATCATAACATATGGCAGTGCAATAAAAAACTGGTTATTTTCCAATAATTGTAACAAGTGAACTTAATACTAATCGCTGTAAGAAGTTTCTGAACGGGAAAAGTCTGCCGAAGTAATTCATCGCGAACCTTTCACTTTGCACCAAATAAAAATGCAATTACCAATGACAAATTGTCGAGATTCGCGCAGAATCCCATATTTTTGCTACACCGTCCAGAAACTTTTTATCAGCGCATACGAAAAATAATACGTTGCAAACCTTCTAATTTATTATCTAAGCACCTCGAACGTCGGAGGTCCACACGCAACATCATAATACAGTTTCGCAAGCAACGTATCGCAGCAAGCAACGTCAAAAAACAATGTGTCCTAGTAACAATCTGTTTAATTAATCTCATTCAACGTGTACGTCATGGCAACGTTTCCTCCTGTTTAAATTATGTCGAAACGCCCGAAATGTAACTCCAACTTCAACGGACAATGACACAAACTTCAGAACAAACATTTCTTTCTACCAAACAAGTATCACACACGTGAATCTGAACCTGAAAAGATAATTACACGTTTACTCTTACCCGAACAGTCCAACACCCCGTTCACCCATTCTACCAGACAATTTATAATCATGAAAATAAAGCAAAAAGTGCGCGCACCACAAGCGCATTAAAATGCGGGCCAGTCCGTTCTAATTATCTTTAAGGGGACACACCACTGAAAAATCAAATATGCTTTAAATTTATCAGGAATAATTGAAAGTTTAGAATACTTGTACCTCTCACTATTAACGGAAATATCCCACTATTGACGTGTAGTCATGTGATCATTTTTGGTGCTCTGATTGGTGGACAGACGTTTGTAGGTTAGAAACGCCATTAATAGTTTAATAGAGGTCGTTAATAGTGCTCTGAGAAAACTAATTCGTAAAAGCTGCGAAAACTTTGTAGCTTTTACGATATATGACGTAAAGTTGACGAATTTTTCGTAGCTTTTACGAATTAGTTTTCTCAGTGTGAGAATGTTAATAGTGAGAGGTTCGAGTATATTGTATTATTTGCTAAGGCACTTCACGTGACTTTTAATACAGTTCGCAAAGAACCTCTCAATAAGAAAAAAATATGGAGCATACACTGTAAATAGGTAGTG
>JABFPB010005422.1:0-13354 GCA_022817645.1 Ceratoteleas bidentatus
CTTGCATTAACACTTTACAATCCCTGTGCCACGAAACGCCACGAGTATAGTTGTGTATGTGACTATTTCTGTCTGCAATCTAACCTATCTTAAGCAGTATAGCAATGTCTTTATTTTCAGGCTGGCAAACCTGACGGGAAAGTTAGGCGGGGACTGTAAAGGGTTAATTTCCATGAATGGGGAGTTAAAGCTTCACACGGATTGTTACGCCTTTGCTCCCTGCCACATTACCTTCCTTTTCCGACCTCTTTTCCATTTTAATTTGTTCCTTCCCGGTCCCGCTGCGTGTACCATACCCTAAGCTACGCAGTCCACCCAGCGAATACAGAACAGCGCGGGACCGAGTCCAAGTCAACAATTCGTACACTACTATGCTTTACCTATTCATCAAATAATATTTTTCCTTCCTATTTTGTTTCTACTTCGTTGTGCCCTTTGCTCTTACCTTTCCCTCGTTTGCTGTTTACTGTTTGTTGTTTCCTTTCCTTCCTTTGTATCTGAATCCGCTTTTCCTCACAAGTAACTTAACCCAAAATACCTCACACTTTTCGTTCCTTGAGCATTAATTTCCTACCTATCAACTTGCAGTCATTCCCGATATTATATTACTGCTCATCCGATTCTTTTCCCGGTTCGTCCCTCCATTTTGCTGTCCACCGAGTCCTACAGTCCAGTAAAACCCTTCTCACAATGTCGTTCTCGAACCTGCTTTATTTCTTTTCCTTTTTCCACGCTTTTCTTTCCTTAGTCTCTGAATAAAGGATAAATAAAATTTGATTGCAAAGTGTGCTATTTCTTTAAATTATTCATTTTATGTCTCAAAAACTTTGAAGCTTCGAAAACTTTTTTAATTTTTACGAAGGTTCGTAAAAATTAAATAATTACTTAATATTTAACTTATAAGTTTAAAACGTTTTTAACAGAATTCGTAAAATCTAAAAAGACTGACTGTGGATACGGACTATACAAAGCGCCCGCAAATCACTGGGAATTCGATTCGGATTTAGAAATCGTTATGAAGTTTGGTGAGCAAGGTATCAACTACACCAACTTCTGCATTGATTTCGATACTGTGGATGCGACTATCCATGATGTTGATATGTTCGTTTGTATCGATGCGCCATATAATGCAACGTATGTAATCTTTGCTCATTTCAGAACGTTTAATCAATGAGTAAATTCGAAAACTAATGAAAAACCTTTTTTCCAGAACCGCTGATTATATATTTCTACCCATAACTTGTGTTTGCCTTATTTTCACTATCGGAATTTACTCGCTGCCATTTTTGCTAAAAAGACACGGAAAGTGTACTATTTCCTATTTAATATGCCTCACAATTTCCTACATTCTAAATACTTTGAATAATTACATTAACCTAAAAACGCCTTATACAGTCAATCTGTTGAAAGGTAAGATTTTTCAACAAGTGAAGCTAATTCTACAGTTTGCTACTGAAAGTCTAGAACATATCATTTTTTCGCAGGATATCTGAACGCGTTTTTCGTATACTCTGCAATATTCTGGTTAACCATCATGTGTTTTGACGTATTTCGAGCACTTAAGTAAATAATTTAATTTATATGTATCTCATATAAACATTGATATACTTTGTACTGAAAAAATATTCCAGGATTTCGTATATTACATAATAACAAACATTTTTTTTATACTAGAAACGTGACGAGGAAATGTTCCCCTGACGAGAAATGTCATAATCATAAAGGGAACTACAATAGAGAATGTGCCAACTGCAATGAAGGATTCATACTGCAAGAACCCAAGTATCGCATTTACTATTGGATAAATGTTGCTTTTTCTACTTTAATGACTATGATAGTTATCATATGTGATAACGTAAAAAGCATACCATTAAGCCTGCGGCCTAATATCTCTTCCTACGTTGGTTGGTTTCAGTCATTCATCCGAGTAGAAAATATACAATTTGGTAATTACTTAAAATACAAATTTTCTAAGTCATAGCAATATTTAGGAAAGATATATAAAAACTGACTTTTCTTTCTAGTTGAAAAGAGTTATGGTGTTCTAGTATATTTAGTCAGTGTATATATAATCCTGATCATAGTATCATTTGTCCTTCTGTTGTTTTCAACATTATGGTATTATAGAATTAAACGAATTGAACGCAAAAAATTTGGAAACGCATACAATCCGAATTATATTGCGTTAAAAAGTTATAATGAACAGTAAGTATCTTCGACGAAATGCGAAATTCCCACCCTAATAGTACAAACAGGTATATATTAATCTTTGAATTTATTTTACAGAATACGGCTAAATTGGGAATTATACATTCTCATAACCTTATCATGTTTTAGTACAGCCTTACCAGATTTTATGTATACATATTGCTTCAAATACATACAAAAGCATACCGGAATCAATTACTTGTCGCATATCTATACAGTTCAGGGAATGTTGGTATTTATTATACTTGTTCTGTGTAAACCGAAAATCATCAAAACTATCGTCAGCAATTACCGTGGTTACAGGGCAGTGCATGCAAAGAATCATGATCCTTCAAAGGATACTGATCCTGGAACACTGCAGGATCAACAACTTATGAAATCCTAACTCTACTTTGTAACCTAAACATACTATAATATTGTTTCGGTTGTAGATATAATTTAATCATTTCGACCAATTTCTTCAATAATTTGTATTTCTATTTATTAATTAAAATACAAGTTTTCGTTTATGTCTAATGTGTTATTTTTACCCTTTCACGTGCTATGCTATGTATCATTTTTATTCTTTAAAATGTTAGCCCTAAGTATTGTATGATGACCTTAACCTTGGCACGTAATGTTAAATTTGTACGAAACCTTATCGTGTAAAAAATTATAACCTGAAACAAGTCTTACATTTCCGAAATTCAGTTTGCATTATAGTAAGATTAGTAAGTTTTACTTTTGTAAATACATTTTTTAATACTAAACAATATAATAAAGACCATTTCGCGGTTTTTCCTCATAATGGATTTAACCTAACCTAACCTTGTTAGGTAATTCTTGCAACTCTTTAGAGCTAAGTATATGGTCATATAGAGTTAAATTAACTCAACATTTTTAGGTTCAACGAAATGCGTTATTTAATTGAATTTTATAATTTTTATTTTTATTAAATCAAATATTTTAGTTTAAATATTTTTCGTCCAACCTTCACAAAAATAAATTTTTTTCACAAATTTAAATTGGAGCGTTAAGCGAATTCGAAACGAAATCTTTATTTGGCAACTCTACATATACTATAAACACGAAACTTACTAACATATCTTACATTTATTGTTAATTGCATCATTTATTTTAACGACTCATTTGATTGCGGGTATATTTACATTTCGATATAAATAATATAGACATTCGTCCACTAACATTAAAGTCTCGTTCCTAACCCCACAATGAATCATAATGCTAAAAATCATATTCCAACTATTGAATTTTAAAAATAAATTGTTGATAAAAACAACAGGAAAGTCATATCGAATTTCTTACTGTTTAGAAGTAGCGCAAGATGAAGTCGTCCGCGGATTTTATCGGAGTTGTTGTACAACTAGTTGTTTTACTCAATATAAATGGCATCAGTTGTGATAAATTTATAACAGCTTCGAGTAATCAAAAAGTAGCCAAATGTTGTGGCGCAAATGAGGTTTTAAAATTTCATCGTTGCATCCCTAGGAATATTAGTGGAAGTCTGTCTTCGAATATGACTTCGCCTTGGAGTCGTGATTTTGGTAAATAGTCCAATTTGTCATAAATATAAAATTGTCATGTCATATTTCATTTTTCATCAATGTCATTCTTTGTGAAAAATGGAAATAATAATAAGATAAATGTCCCTATTATTAATTTGGTTATTGGCCAATTTTGCGTTATTTTGTCAATAAATACAACCTAAATAGATGCTTAAGCTTACCTAAACTGAGACATTAATTTAATTTAAGTATATAAATAATTTGTTTTTAAAAATTCCAATAATTTTTATTAATATGTTATTTTCTACAATTTCAGATTTTGCTGTATATAATCTCAGCTGTGAATATTGGCTATTTAAATTACCCAGACGTTTTTGGCATTTAAGTAAAACTTCAAACAAGTTAGATGTCGCAAGTAGCAATTATATCGATCTATGTGTCGAATCAAAAAATGATTTTGCGACAAAAAATGACATAGATGTTTTTCTCTGTACTCGAATATCATATAAAAGAACGTAAGGTTATAATTATATTCCGATTAATCCATAAAGTGCATTTACTAACTAAGCAGAATCGAAAACTTTTACAATTCATATAACATTCAAATTAAAGGAGCGTATTTAATGGATGACGAATTTTTTCTTGAAACCAACTTTTTGAAAATAAGTATCAATATAACTATTTATTTTAACCAATTTTTTCAGCCTCTTAGAGCTAATTCTCAAAGTCACAAGCTGCATATTTTTCGGTGTAACTATTGCCATTTATTCGATGCCATTTTTGAGAAAACGACATGGACGATGTACAATTTGTTACCTATCTAGTCTTGGATGTGCAATGGGATTGAACTGCATCTCCTTTACGACTTATTTTACAAATGTCTTGAAAGAAAGAGTAGTTTTAATTATTATTGGTAATTTATTGGAAATTTAAAATTTATAAATAGCTATCAAATGTCTTAGGCTTTCTTTAAACATATTTTAATCTGCAAAATTTTGGTTGTTCTATTTCAGGATATTGCACTATATACTTCTTTTACGTTTTATTCAATTGGTTAAACGTTATTATCTACGATGTCCATGAAGCTATTAGGTATGGAATCCAACTTATTTATTTTCAAATCCTTTGCTTTGTAATTAGTCCATCCAGTACGTCATCTGGATTGACTTATTGAAATGTTGAAAAATACTCCCTTAATAATTTAGCTCTTTTCAGAAAAATTTCGATACCAGATAAAGAGTCAAATAGGAACATAGACTGTCAACAAAATAACGAAAACTGTGCCTTAAATGGCAACCCTGCTAATAATGATACAACAAAATTTAGAAATTACTGTATCTTCGCTTATGTTGTACCAATTGTGGTGATGATTATTCTAGCTATTATTGATAATGTGGGCAAAGTTCCTCGACAATATCGGCCGAATATAACTGCTAAATTTTGGTGGTTCGGCGAGTTTATAACACCATCAGATGGCGACAGATTCGGTATATACTCAATTAATCTTTTAATTAATTTTTTTATTTAACATCTTTTTAACATAATACATTTTTCAGCCGTAAGGAGTTACGGAGAAATTATCTATTTCATAAGTTTCGCCTCCGTGTCTCTTATTACCGGCTTCATTTTACTTATATGTACGACAGTAAATTATCGACGAATAATCAAAATGGAAGAAGCGAAATTCGGAAATGCAAATAATTCTGATTTTAGTATCTTGAAATCATATAAAGACCAGTAAGTTGATAAATTTAAATATACAGAATTTTATGTATAAACATTAAAATTGTTTCTTTTTTCAGACTCGTGCTGAACTGGAAACTGTATGTATCGATGGTCATTCCTAACATCGCCCGAGGCGCAGAAATTATAATGGACTTTTTCAACTTCGTTCCGTTTCAAAGTGAAAAATTTTACAAAATTAACCATATTTTCTTCATGTTTTATGCATGCACAGGCATTTTGATATTCATACATCTGGTATTATTTCGACCGAAACTTTGGAATCAATTATTTTCGAAAAGTCGTTCCCAAATGTAGTACATATTATTTTAGTAAATATATAATTAATAGATCAATCCACCACTTTTTAGAGTGTAGAGAATATGTCCTAAACATAAAAATACATACTAAAAAAAACATTGTTAATGTTTGATCTTCAAATAAAATACACATCAGAAATCTGAACTGGTTTATTTATTTACTCCATTTATTTTATCAGTATGTACAGATACAAAATATTGTATAGAAAAATTGTTTATTTAAAAAAATCACTGACATTATTTTATACATATTTGAATTTTTTATTAATTATCTTCCTGTTACATTTATTTTCTACAGTTATTTGTTTACACATTTCTTTTTTATCACGTATAAGAACCTTCTTCGTTATACGTAAAAATGCGTTTACTTCGCCACGCGTGAAACCTTTTCATAATTTGCTGATAAATCGTAGGTTTCATAATAAATATTACAAACGTGAAAACACCCTGCATGAACATCAAGGTGTCGCCCATTAAATACAGAACAGAGCTCAAAGTAGGATAATCGTTTTCCAAGTGTGTAAAACTGATTATGTAAGTTGGCAACTTAAAGGCCCAAAGTAACCCCATTCCACAGAATAACCTCAAAACCAAGTAGAATCTGCAATGAAGCAAATTTTGCATAAAAATCTTTTTTGAATGTCAGTTTTATAAGAAAGATTTCAATGTTACATAATTTAACAACTTTCTCGCGATGGCTGAAATGTAATTGAGCTAACTCTTTATGGACCATAAAGGAATAGCATCGTAAACATTGGTTTATGATGTGATTAACGAAAAAACTTGTAAATATAAGTTATGATTATTGATTTAACTCAATCAACTTACTGATTTTCGCGTTTCCGATAACTTTTGGTTTGGGAAATTTCTGACACCTGTTCCAAACATTCAATTTTCCTCCTGATGCGATACATGTTCCTTGTGGTTAAACCGAAAAATGCCATGCTGATCAGAAACAGCAATGACAAAGGAATCATGAAGTATTTGATTAATCTTTCATTGTTATCTAACGTAAATAATAAAAATGAATATTAGAATGTAGTATTAAACATTTACCAAAATTATCTTAATTTGTAAAAAGAATTTTAAATCACTGTAAAACGTCCTACATGAAATAATATTTGTGGTAGGACTGTGAATCGGTCCATCTTTCAATTTCTTGAACT
Organism: Ceratoteleas bidentatus; assembly: GCA_022817645.1. Classification (NCBI taxonomy): domain Eukaryota; kingdom Metazoa; phylum Arthropoda; class Insecta; order Hymenoptera; family Scelionidae; genus Ceratoteleas; species Ceratoteleas bidentatus. The sequence goes on from JABFPB010005422.1 coordinate 6,922, forward strand.
CTTTGTAATTCGACACGTCTTCGTAAATTATCCAGCTTGTAAACAATATACTGATTCCCTCACATAAAACAGTGTAGACAATTAGTCTATTTCTTTCATCTTTAATTTTGCTGAGTCTGTCCAAAACTCGGAAATTTCTGTAACATTTTTTAACTTAGTACATTTAAAAATAATCAGTTATCATTAAATTGACTAATGACAAAGTACTTCATCTTTCTCCAGACGTCGAAACATAGCAAAGTTATCCAGCAAGATAAAGATGTTGCAAAATAGTGCCTCAAATGTCCTGGAATTGTTTTATTTAATTAACACATTTTTTTATATTGCAGTAATTACAGTTAGAAAAAAAATTACCAAAAGAAAAGAACGAATCAATTGGACTTATATTGAAAATTATTGCAGACCAGCACAAATTGATTCCGAAGGATTTAATTAAATACATAGCGAGACATTTTCCAAACAAACTGCGCAACGAAGGCAAATAAAAATGTATCAGAAGTGTCGCGATGATAAAAAGACTGCTAAAAATAAGCATGGTTTTTTTAATGGTGGCCCTGCAAAAAATACAAAATTAACACAATTTACACAAAATTGGAAGATTAAAGTAATAAATAAATGTAATAAAAGTAATACAAATAATAAAAGTATATAAAATGAAAATAACAAAATTTTAATATTACCCATATTTGATTGGATCCATACACATAAATAAATTGAATTCAGGTTCATAATGTACATTGTAGATGAAATCCACGCATACATCGGAAAAGTAGTGTTGATAATAAGGAAAATAAATGTTGTATACAAAGTTGTGAGTAGAAGTATTTTCTATTTTGTCCCAAAATCCAGTGTATCTCTGTAACCCTGTGTTGCACAATGTTCTTCGTCTAACTATGAATAACAAAAGTATGATTTAAATTTTTTCAATTTCGTAATTATTCTCACGATATACAATAATTTTTTTACAATATTTGCACAAACATATACGTTTATATTATATAAAAAAGTTTTATTTCGTAAATTTAACTACGCATCTGCATATGTAGGGGTTATTAATATTCATTTCATTAAATGCGTATTGTTATTTATGTCATCAGTATACTAACTTTAAATTGAAGCAACATGATTAATAAACAGTAAACTAAAATAATAATAACAACGATATTCAGTGTGCATATAAAAAGTGTGACTCAAGGTTCATTACTCGACTAACTATATGCCAACGGAAAAATCCCATGACAGTCATGAGTAAATTCTGAATCACTTTTTGATCTATGCAAACATATAATTTATTCATTGTTCCAATGAGTATATCTATAGTTACGATACGTATACAGTTATACTTTAGCAAAAATATTCAATGGTTAATTGCGTCGGATTATAGTGAATTTAACTCTACCAAACGATTTGTTTTACTGCTAAATAAATGATATACATTTTACAGTATGACTCATTTTACTGTAAAACGAATATTATAAATTATAAAATAATATTTATTAATTTAATTTAATATTTAATAAATAATTTAATAAAAATTAAATAAATCTTTAATGCAATATTTTAATACACTACTTTTCGCGTTGTACCAAAGATCAAACATTTAAACATTTAAAATCTAAAAATTAGAATTGTTGCGAATAAAATTCTTAATTACCATGCAAACCCCAGTAACTGTTCTTTCTGTTCAAAATCTTCGCCTTTTTCAAAATCCTGTCTTGTTCGAGATGCTCTGAGGAATTCCAGAATAAACTCGTCTCCGTGACCAGTGACCCATCGTAACCTCTTAAAAAATGGCTTTCATCGGTACAAGTAGGTAAACATGTTGCGCACTCTAAACTCGCACATTGTTTCACAACAATTGTATCCTTTGAAGAAGTGCTTTGTTCCACGCAGTGATGGCGTGCATTAATCTGTAAATTAATATAACTGACATATTTAGAAAAATTTGTTTATATTTAAAACTGTTAAATTATTATAAATGGTGGTAAATAGTTTAAAAAATTGTTTAATTCATTTAATTAATTTAAGCAAGATATAATATTTAGATCTCTATTTAAGTAAACCTTTCTGTCACAAATTTAAATCAAATCATGCACTCAAAATTACTTAACAGCAAAAAACAAAAAAAATGTCAAATTTACTTACATTGAAATAACTCCCATTGAGGAAATACGACACATTCTTTTCGGTCAGTTCCTTAACATTGTAACACCTTGGAATTGTAATATGTGCGAAAACGTTGTTCTCGTCGATAAAATCCGTTATCGAATTACTAAAACTGCGATCACCAGAAACACACTTTTTACTCTCAAAGTCAAACATTTCATTCAACTGGCAACATTTGTTTATGCCTCTTATACTCTGCTTTTGTTTGGTCGAATTTCTGCAAGTGACTCCAACCACAGGATGGGAAATCACATTTGACGAATTTCCATTTTCAAGCAACAAATTGTCCACGCAATGGTAATTCAGTTCCTGGTAAAAATGGATTATTGGCTCGACAACAATATCGCATTCTTCCACCGATAAGACGTTTTCCTTGCCAAAATAGTAGTGGACCAGTTCAGGTCGATATATTTCAGGTACAGGAAAACACCCGACGGTGAAATTCGGAAAAACAGTGAGAATTTCCGAGGAGCTACAGCACTTATTACGTTTTAATTCGTGGCAATTCGTCTTTCCCAGCCAGATAACTACGGCCAGACAGAAAAGTGTGTGAAACATTGTACGGGTTTCACTACCATAATTTCGTTGGCAGAACGAAAAGTTGGTTGTTTTGAACGAAAAACTGATTTTCAAATTTTGTTGTTGAGAATTAAGGGGCAGCTAAAATTATACACAACACTCGATATTTGGTCAGTGCACTACTGAACAGTGAAATGGACTGCATTAAAAATCCTAATCTTATTGATTCGTTTATTTTCGGGGCCAAACAAATTTAGTCGGTTACGCATTGTCAAGGAAATGCTTAGAACGTGGGCAATGGTTAGGAAACACTGCATTACCGGCTAATTTGCGGTTGCCACTAAAAATATAATTAATGTTTACGGACAGCTGGTATAATGAGGACCGAATCTATTTACTTACAATAAAATTTAAATACCAATCACTTAAATTGTTTTTCGGATTAGGGAAATATTAATGTATTTTGTTACGTTGATTTAATTGCTGTTCTAACTTTCCAAAAAAACATCTATCTTGCATCCTATTACTGGTAGTATAAGTGATGGTGAAGCAAACTCTAAGTTGGTTTCACGTAAAATGTAAAAATCTTAATCTCTTAAAAATGTAATTTTTTCGAAAAAATACCATCCTTTTGTCAAAATCCATTTGTCCTAATTCCATTTGCAATGAATAGGAATTCCTAAAAGTACCTAACATAAAAGTATACTTAATTAAAAAAAATGTTTATTTAAATAAAATATTTTGCAAACTTGTTGCAACGATTGCTCTCACGTCTGTCCTATTTTCTCCAATTACCAATTCCTACTGATCTACGTCGATTAGTCAATCGCGAATTTATCGCCTCCTGCAAATTGTTCACTTATTTTGCAGCAACAACGATAAATTAGCTACGAGTAGCATAGTCGGAAAGTTTCGCATAACAATGTACGAACCGCGATGATTCAGACGAAAGAAGGTCCGGATCAATGTATGATAATGGAGCGGAGAATATGCCTAGACACGACAGCTGAACGAGAGGATATGGCGAGACTTTGCATGCTGCAAGCAGGTGAGTTGCATTTCGCCGCGAATACGTAATGCAATCCGCGAAGTTTATATTCCAGTTGATAAACAGCCTGTCTCGTAAAAGTAGGCAACGAGAACGTTGCCGAGTTATCTCATATAGTTCAGAGCGTTGTAGCCTTGGGTTCAACGGCAAGAAGCAGGCACATTTGAAAATCAAATTACGCGGGGCAGAGATGCACTTGCATTTCGTAGCGAAACGGGTTCAAAGTGTAAGAGTAATCATGTGGTTTGGTTGAGTTTGATGGGAAAGTAGGTTTAAGAAGAGGTTTTTTGGGGAGAGTTTAATTTTAAGGAAAAATGAGTTTAAAAAAGATTGAACCTATTTGAACACTTTTAAATATAATATCACTTTTAATTGTAAAATTCATGAATGCAAGTAAAGTTAAAAGTACAACTGCATACAATTTTACAGCATTTCGACATTTTCCAAATTGCACCCAATTTTTCGAAGTTTTACCATTTCATTTAATTTCAGAAAATAAAGTTTGGAAATAGTGTAGTTTGGAAAAAATATAATCTTTTCATTTTTTCTTTGACCGAAAAAATTCGAGAATCAAAACTCCAAACTCTTATATACATCCTATGCATTAACCATCTAATTTCCTGAAAAAAAAGATAAAATAATAACTATTTCTACAATCTAACTAAATAACTAAGTTCATTCAATTTTGCCACAAAAAATCTTCCAATTTCTTTCGAATTCCGCGGCCAAATGAAAGTCCAATACCATACGACAGCTCGGCTAAATTACAATATGCAATTACATTTTAACTCCGCACAAAAGCGACTCTTAATTTAAATTAAACCTTTGAGCCGCGCACAATGCATAATGCAGCCATAAACCAGCCGACAAGAAGTAATAACGTTCAATAAATGTTTAATTTGAATTCGTTTGCCGGACTTTTTGTTGCGAGATACATATCTTGACATCGCTAATAGCAGGCGCGCTATTATTGCCATTAATTGCGAAGCGTCGAGTGAATGCCTGGATATTACAGATCGTTTACACGCGGCACGGTCTCCTATTAAGCGCTTTTTGTCGATCGTACAACGTGAGTCAAATGCCTGACAACGGGCAAAAATGCGAACAATAAAAATCCGGGGGAGAAAAGACCCGTCGAGGAATGACGGGATTAATGCTACCCGAGCTCGTTCCAGTTAATGCATGCTATGGCTCAATCTGGACGCAAAATTTGCAGTTGCACTCTCCTGAATTGCTGTTTTCGGCCATTAACGCAGGTTCAAGAACGATCCTTTTCCTCACGCCTTTGACCGTTATTTATTTTTTTTATCACTTTAGAGGCACAGAATTTTGCCATAAAGCAGAACAGATTGGGGTAATAAATTATACCTTAATTTTCAATTTGGAATTGTTAATGTATTCTTGCATTAAATAATATTTGCTTTGACAAAATTGGTTGCATTTTTATGGGGACAAAAAACGTTCTTTAAACGTTCTTTAAATGTAGTTTAAACGTTTAAACTACGTTTTCAGCGGCACCACGACCGTAACGATTTTGCGTCACGAGTTTAAATTACCGAGAATTGAATGGTCTCTCCCATGTCAGCAAATGCCAAACTGAGATTGTGTTCCGTGACATCAATAATAGAATATGCACCCATGTTGATGTTCGCTTTTGGAGAAAATCTGTAACAAGAAAAAAAAGCAATTATTTAAACGTTCTTTAAACGTTGGTTAGAAATTCAAAGTTGAATAAACGTTCGTAAAACGTTTAAAGGTTTATTTTCCACTAAATCTGCTATATGTCGTAAAACATGTAATAAAACAATGAAAACTAGAGAAAGAAAATTAAAAAACTATGGGATATGTCGAAATTCGGTAATATCGACTGCTGATAAGGTAGACTAATCTAGATAACCATTGAGGTAACTTAATATTCCAATGCTTCTGTGGTTAATTCTTACAATTTTTTTGATTTTCGTGTTTTACTGACTAACTAGACCAGGAAAGATAATTGTTACTTTATTCTCACTGACCGACTACCTGCCTTGTAATTGATTCGATAGACACTTCATTAATTTCCCTTTCTTTTTGCTTGTCGGAATAAGTGTAAAATGAAAGTGCACACGATTAAAATTTCGCGAAATTAATTTGTACCGAATACCGAATTAATTATACGAGCCGAACGAAAACCGTTACACGGCAATTAAAAGGAACGGCGTATCGTCGGAGAACATAAACGTAATGCGATAAGTCGATTAAGTTATGTTGACAAGTCGGTCTGCAGGTACAACGACCGACCGACTAGACCAGTCGAACGTAGGTGGTTACATCATTGTTCTAATTCACACGTAGGCAGGCAAAAATGTCACGATTAGATAGATAAAGGTGATCATTTGCACATCCGGTACACGGCTTTTCGTGGTCGTAAAAAGTGTGTTCGATTTCGAGACAGATGTCCCAGTTATGCAATAGATTCAGAGTTTTACTCGGCTCTCGATAAGATGTCAAATTAGTTCTGTAAATAAAAATGATATAAACTGATCGAATGTACTTTTATGAATCATTTAAAATTAATTACTGTAATATTTTTTTATTATTTAATAATGAAAATAACAATAAATAATGAAATCTCAGTAAAAGTTTGAAAATGTAAACTTTTAATTAAAAAAATTAATTCTGTGATCTATATTTAATTATTGATTGGCTATATTTTTGGGA
>JABFPB010005423.1:0-13347 GCA_022817645.1 Ceratoteleas bidentatus
TTATTTAGAATTAATTTATTTTGACTAAATTACAGTGCACGAAATTGACTAAATAAGTTAAAATAAAATTATGCTGACTAAATTATTTAAAATGAAATGATGTTGATTAAATTAGTTAAAATGAAATGAAATTGACTAAATTAGTAAAAATTAAATGATGTCGCTAAATTATTTAAAATGAAACAGAAATTGACTAAATTATTTAAAATGAAATAATGTTGACTAAATTAGTCAGAAATAATTGGTCTTGATTAAATTAATTTGAATTAATTTATGCTGTCTAAATAAGTTAAAATGAAACGAAATTAACTAAATTAATAAAAATAAAATGATGTTGACTAAATTAGTTAAAATAAAATGGTGTCGACTAAATTCGTCAGAATTAATTGATCTTGACTAAATTAGTTTGAATTAATTTATGCTGACTAAATTAGTTAAAATGAAACGAAATTGACTAAATTAGTGAAAATAAAATGAAATTGACAAAATTAGTTAGAATTAATTTCTGCTGACTAAATTGGTCAAAATAAATTAATATTGACTAAATTAGTTAAAGTTAATTTATCTTGACTAAATTAGTTAGAATTAATTGATGGTGACTAAATTAGTTAGAATTAACTTATGCTGACTAAATTAGTTAAAATGAAACGAATTCGACTAATTTAGTCAAAACAGAACTATGTTGCCCAATTTCTTAAAATTTTAATCTTTATATTCATCATAATCTATTTTAAATATATAAAAATATAAAAAATAATAAAAAATAAAAAATATTTATTAAAAAATTGTTCAAAAACAATTTGGCGAATTAGCCCTAATCTGTTGCAGGAGCCAGGTCACACCTTCGACGTCGGCAGCCACAAAGTCGAATACGAGGCTAACGACGAGGCCGGCTGGACAACGAAATGCATCTTCACCGTGTTCGTTCGGCAAGAATAAATTTTCGCGCCGCCTTTTCGCGATCAAGTGTTTTTACGACGAGCCAATATAAATGGGAAACGCGCATTATGGATTCCGGCATTATCGGCGCGGTTTTCGTCGCGCAAATCCCCGCCGCTTTTTGCTAAGTCGCCGAGCAACGCGGAACGCGAATCGCGGGATAAAAGTCGCGCGATCCTAATGGATCGTGAATGACGAAATTGGCGGCGCAAACAGTTGGCAGTTGGATGAACCAAAGACGCGGACCGACGACGCCAGCCTGCAAAAAATATTTTATAGAAACGAATAGAAATGAATAACAATTGTTTATATCAATGTAATTTATTTAATTTATTGTTTATAACAATTTAATTTAATTAATTTATTAAATTTATTGTTTATAACAATTATTTAGAACAATTTAATTTAATTAATTAAAATGAAACGAATAGAAATGAATTTTTTAATTTATTTATTTTTAATATTTTTTTAAATAAATTAATTTAATTTGAAAAATAATAGTAAATTTAATATTACATTTAATTCGAAATCTAAGATACAAAATTGATGGCTGAGTAGTGAATTCCCCTGCTGAAAAAATATTTTTTAAATTTATTCAATTAATATTTTTTTTAATAAATTAATTTAATTTAAAAAGTAGTAGATTTAAATAGTATATTTGATTCGAAATCTAAGATACAAAATGGAGTCTCTATTTTATTTAAAATTTAATATGAAAAATAACATTAAATTTAATATTAATTTTAATATTAATATTTAATAAATGAATATTAATTTAATGATATTAATTGAATTTAATCGTCAAAAAATATGAAAGAGAATATTTGATAAAATATTATTTTTAATTTAAATTAAATTTAATTTTATTTTTGAGAAAATAGGGGCAAAATCGTATATTTTCGATTTACTTTGAAAAGTTTAATTTGAATTCGTAAATTGGAATTCATTCAAACCAGATTAAAGGAATCTCGGTCATTATGTCAAATTTAAATTGAAAAATAATATTAAATTTAATATTACATTTAATTTTAATTTAATATGAAAAATAACATTAAATCTAATATTATTTATATTTTTCAGAAGATTGGGTTACTCAGTTTAATATTAAATTTAATATTATTTTTCATATTAAATGAAAATAAAATAGAGGCTAAGTTTCATATGTTCGATTTAATATTAAATTATAATATTAAATAGTTCAATTTTATACTGAAAACAGTTAAAGTTGAATGAGAAGCGGAATTTTGAAAGGGAAAAATTCATTTCTTTTCATTTCGTTTCTATCAATAAATTTTTGCAGGTACGGCATTGTGGCGAAAATGGTCCTTATTCGATTCGATAATTACGATTAGTGAAGACTTTTATATTTTTGTGACATTCGTTACGAGTGGGGTGCAACCTTTGCGGAAATGGAGGGTGGAAAATGTCCAAAAATGAGCGGAAAAAATTATTTTGAAAATTTTATTTTTGATTTTGATACAGCTTTGATCATTTTAAAGTGTTTATTTTCATTTTACGATGAAAATACTATTATTTTCTTGTATTTTTAATAAACATATGTTAAGCAATTTTAAATATTGTCTGCGAATTTAAGTTTAAAAAGAATTTTTTTAGATTTCTTAGAGACTTTAACCGTTCAACTATTTTTTTACACTTTTTCAGACTTTGATAAATTTTTTTTTCAAAAATTATTTAATTATTTATACTTCTTTAAAAAATGTTCAGAAACTTTGAAAAACATTGTCAGACCTTTTCAGTACCATACAAATTTATTCAAAGCTTTTCAGCAGACATTCCAAATTTTTTTTTCAAAAATTTTATTTTCTGTTTAAAAAATGTAAAAAAAATATTTCATGGTCACTTCCAGCATATTTTCGACTTTTTCGGACAGTTCGACCCGTCGATTTCAACAAGGAAATCCGTGACAAATAATTTCAATTGTAGACGAAACCATAGCTAGAGCCGCGTGTCGTATTTAATCAAAGTCAATCCTAAAGAGGACACGTATGTGGAATCGACGTGGATATTTAGGTGACGATACGTGTCAAATTCGATCAACCGTCGCGGCTTTGCCGTTTAAATCTGTAATTTGCAAATTGATCGATTTGGTCCGTTATGGCTGAGTTTTAGTCATATTGGCGTTCGCTATAAAATTGCCATGCAAGTTCAAATTTAAACTCGATTAAAAATAAATCAATATCAAATATGCGAAAATAAACACAAATAATTTATTTCCAAGCATTTCTTTCTTCTTCTTTACAGAGTTTTGTTAGCTATTTTTCACCTTCGCTAACTCTCGTTAACTCTCATTCACTCCAATTTATTATAACCCTATAACAATAATACATTCTTTCCTTTTTCTTTGAAAAAATGAAAGTGAGAAAAAAGTAAATAGCTTATTCGGTATTTTTCGCTTTTATTAACTCTCGTTTGCTCTCATTCACTCTCAATTATTTAAACTCTATGGAAGTAACAATTTGTTTCCATTTTTGTTAAACAAATTAAAGTGAGAAAAAACTAAAAATGCTTATTCAGTATTTTTTTGTTTTCACAAACTTTCGTTCACTCTCATTCACTCTCGTTTATTATACCCCTAGGACAATAATAAATTCTATCCCTCTTTTTTGAAATTTAAAACTGAGAAAATACAATCGTTTATTTAATATTTTTTCCTTTCATCCCTTTCACTCTCGTTTACTCTCACTCACTCTCGTTTACTATAGCCCTAGGGCAATAATAAATTCTTTCCTTCGTTTAAAAAAAAAAATTAAAGTGAGAAAAAAAGTGAAAATTATTATTTTATATTTTGTTTTCATTAACTCTCGTTCACTCTCGTTTATTATAGACCTAAGGCAATAATATATTATTGCCATCATTACAAAAAATAATGAGTAAGAAAAAAAGTAAAAATTCTTATTTTATTTTTTTGTTTTCACTATCGTTTACTCTCGTTCACTCTCGTTTATTACAGCTCTCGTTTATTTCATTGAAATTACAGTTTTTCAATGAAATATCCTGAATACTTGTGATAAAATTACAATGTGCAACTTGCAAGTTAATTTTCCGCTCAAGTTACGAAATGATCATTTCATGAATGCATTTACGAAATTTCCATGTCGATTCGACTCTCTGTCTCGCGAACCAAAGTGTATACCAAAGAGAAACAATTTTTCGTGCACCAAAGGGAGCTAGTTGTACCGTAATATCGTTTAAGTAATTGTTTAGAATATTTGTGGGTATCTATTTTTTATATCGATAATAGGGGTTCGCGGTTGAATTCGACTGGGTTTGAGTAGTTTTGTTCCAGCGAATGCATATCTCTGAGTGTTAATTCACCGTAACGATTGTGTGATTGAAAATTTTGAAATCCCAGAAAAAATCTGCTCGTCTGTTAAGCAATATGAAAACTTTTCAGTTTCTTATGAGGGCAAACATTCAGATGATGAAAAGTAATTGACATTGGGACTGTTGGAGTATTTCGTCAAATTTTCAGAGAATATTAGAATTTAAGATTTTCACTGGTTGGCACTCTTTGAAAAAATCTCTTAGAAAAGTATTTCAGTATAAATACTTTTTCAGTGAAGAAGTATTTTAACTGAAAAGTATTTCAGTGAAAAAGTATTTCACTGAAAAGTATTTCAGTGAAAAGGTATTTCACTGAAAAGTATTTCAGTGAAAAGTGTTTCAGTGAAAAGGTATTTCACAGAAAAGTATTTCAGTGAAAAGGTATTTCAGTGAAAAGTGTTTCAGTGAAAAGGTATTTCACAGAAAAGTATTTCAGTGAAATACTGAAAAGTATTTCAGTGAAATACTGAAAAGTATTTCAGTGAAATACTGAAAAGTTTCAAAAATTTCAGTGAAATACTGAAATACTTTTCAGTGAAATTTTTTCAGTACTTCAAAGCTTTTAGTGAAATACTTTTCAGTGAAATACTTTTCAATGAAATACTTTTCAGTGAAATATTTTTCAGTGAAATACTTTTTCACAGAAGTATTTTACTATTTCAAAGCTTTTCAATTAAATACTTTTTCTTACCGAAAAAGTATTTCTTACCGAAAAAGTATTTCACTGAAAAACTTTGAAATACTTTTTCTAACTGAAAAATTCTGAAAAGTTTGTCTTGTTTGTTTTCCAGTGTCGATTTTCACCACTTTAGAAAATTTTCATCACTTTTCAGAAAAATCATTTTCGCTAAAAAATGTTTACTCTCTGCAATCTCTGACAATTTTTCAGAATTCTCCGTCACACTTTCCTGCAGTTTTTTTCAGAACCATCATTTCCATAAGGTAAGTTCGAAAATACCCTGAAAAGCGTTTCGCGAAACGCCACTTTTTACTCGAAAAATTGCACTCGCACGTTTCGAACGTGTTTTTTCACATTTGCGCGGCCAATGTATATATAATCACGGAGATCCAGGCTTATAATTTGCACTTACAAAGGATGTAATCAGTGTCATTTCTCACGTGAAAGGACGGCCGTTCGCGACTAATAAAGCGCAATTTTGCATTAGTTTACGCGGAACCATTCATCAACGAGAAAGTATCTTGCCGACAATATTTTGGGTGCGTTCAAATTCGGGGTCGGATCCGTAAATTTTACGGAGAAAAATCGAATTAGTTACCGTAACCAGAAAAAATAATGGTTGCCGAAAAAAATGGTGGAAATGATGATTTTAATAGTCGAGCCAACCATTTTTGGTCGAAAAACCATAATAATAGTAATTTCCAGAACAAATATTATTTATGGTTAATTTAGGCATCGACCATAATTTATAGGTTCTTAAAATATTAAAGTAGTCATTTTTATGGTTACCATAATAATTTTCCATAATAATTTGTATGGTTACCATAACAATTTTTTATGGTGTGAGAATTGCCATGATATTTTGTCATTATAATTTTTATGGTTATCATAACAATTTTTTATGGTTGCCATAATAATTGGTATGGTTACCATAACAATTTTTTATGGTGTGAGAATTGCCATAATAATTTGCCATAATAATTTTTATGGTTACCATAATAATTTTCCATAATAATTTGTATGGTTACCATAACAATTTTGTATGGCGTGAGAATTGCCATAATATTTAGCCATTATAATTTTTATGGTTATCATAACAATTTTTTATGGTTGCCATAACAATTGGTATGGTTACCATAATAATTTTTATGGTTGCCATAACAATTTTTTATGGTTACAGTAACAATATATTTAATATTTACTCTAACTATATTTTATATTTTACGCCTAAATTAACCTTATCAAGATTGGAAAAACTAAATTATTCCATGAGTGTGATTCTGACTGAGTTTGACGAATACGAATTGATCAGGTGATGGTTCGAGGCGTACATCGATGCGAAAAATTCGTTTCTTGATTGGACATCGCCGGAGACAAATAAAAATGCAATTTTGTAATTTCGTTGTCGGGCCAATATTTGCGTGTTCGAAACCGAAAATATTCCGACTTTGTTCCGTAATTTTATAGATGAGAATATCCTTTATATTTTTGACAATATTTAGATGATAAACACAGGAGTAATACATAGGTAATTAATATTGTCTATATACACGAATGAATGTGAGATAGTACTCTCTCGAATTTTTATAAAAAACAACATGTATCGGTCGGTATTGTGTATTGTTTATCGACTTCGAAATGGATTTGAAATCGACGCACAATAGGTTGGCAGGAACGAATTCATTTTCAATTTCTTGGTTGAGAACTGTAATTATTGGGCAGAGCGAAGAATAACGAAATGATTTTATAATTATTTGCCACTCGCGAAATGTAGGTCGAGATTATTTTGGAGTGCGTTTTGTGAACGTTACGTCAGGTTTTCGAAACGTGCTGACAGTGTCTGGAAAAAGTGAAATATGAAAAGATGGAAAGATAAAAAAATGGGGAAGATTTGAATATAAATTTTTCAGGATAAGAGGTCGTAATCTGGAAATCTGAGAATTTTTTAGAAATTTCAAAAGTTGTAAATATTAACAAAACTGAAAAGTTTTGAGAAATAGAAGACGTGGAAATTCTAAATGGTTTTAAAATCTGAGAAAGTTATAGTTGTAAAAACTTTTAAAAAAATTTAAAAAGCTGAAAACTGAAAAGATTTGAAAATATATCAAATAGTCCTGAAAAATCTGAATAATTCGTAAAAAGTAGAAAATTAAAAGTTCTGAGAATTTCTAATGATGAAAAGTCCGGAAAAATCAGACAAGTTTTCAAAAATCTGACAAATTTAACTTCTGAGAAAACTTAAAAACTGAAAAGTTATAAATGAGACAAATATGAGAACTAAAAAGTTTTAACAAAACTTAGAATTTGTGATAAAGCTTTAATGTTTTAAAAGCTGAATAGTACTGACAGTCTGAAAACCGTAAAGTATTGACAATTTAGATTTCTGAAAAGTTCTTAAAACTGAAAAGTAATGAAAACTCAGATTACTGAATATTCCGAGAAGACAGATTTCTGAAAAATTCTCATAACCGAAAAGTGTTGAAAACACAGATTACTGAAAGTTCTGAAAATTCAGATTTCTGAAAATGTTTGAAAATTCGGAGTTCTGAAAACTGAAGTGTTGAAAACTCAGATTTCTGAAAAGTTCTACAAAACGTCAGACTTCTGAAAAGTTGTGAAAAATGTTTGAAAAATCATGTTTCTGAAAAAGTCTGAAAAGTTCTGAAAAGTCAGATTCCTGAAAATGTCCGAAAAGTCAGATTTCTGAAAACTTCTGAAAAGTCAGATTCCTGAAAAGTTCTGAAAAATCAGATTTCTGAAAAGTGTTGAAAACTCAGATTACTGAAAGTTCCAAAAAGACAGATTTCAGAAATTTTCCGAAAATTCAGATTTTTGAAAAGTTCTGAAAACTGAAATGTTGAAAACTCAGATTTCTGAAAAGTTTTAAACAGTCAGATTTCTGCAAAGTTGTGAAAAGCTTGAAAAATCAGATTTCTAAAAAGTTCTGAAAAGTCAGATTCCTGAAAATTTCTGAAAAATCAGATTTCTGAAAAGGTCTGAAAAATCAGATATCTGAAAAGTTCTGAAAAATCAGATTTCTGAAAAGTTCTTAAAACTCAGATTGCTTAATGTTCCGAAATGTCAGATTTCTAAAAAGTTCTAAAAACTCGGGAATCTGACTTTTCACATTTCTGAAAAGTGAGATTCCTGAAAGTTTCTGAAAAGTCTGAAAAGTCAGATTCCTGAAAACTTCTGAAAAGTTCTGAATAGAGGCGAAAAGCTCAAATAAAAAATTCTGAGAATACTAAAAAAACTTTTTAAATTTGGAAATTTCTACAAATCTACACAATTTCTGAAACGTTCACGAAACTCCTACAAATTTTATCTTCCAAAAAAATCAACCAATCTTTACAGTACGATTCGCAAACGTGGCGGCATTTTGCCCAAATTGTATTCCACATCAATATACCACTATTCCCATTGTACATCGTTAGGCGCTACTAAATCAATGAATTATTTGCGCGCGTTTTCGACTCTCGTCGAAATAAGTAACCCATTCAGCCGGACTTGCCTTCGTGCATTTTTCATCTCACACTACGACTGAACGGATACAATGTGGAAAAATGTGTAACGTTAAACTTTTATAAAAGCTTTCATTCGGTTCTGCGGATTACTTGCGAATTAAATGTATTTGGCATGAAGCGCGAAATTACCGATTCTGTCTAGCGTCGATGCGATAATTCAAAATTACCGAAAAAAGCTCTAGGGCAATAATGTGAATAATCATCGTCGAGGTTCGAGGCGGATACACTGAGAAAAATGTCTTTTACTATTTTGCAGAATTTATGCATAATTATATATATATATATATATTTTCCAAAACTTAATCTTTATTTTAACTTTGCTATTTTTTTAATTTTCTTAATTAATTAAAAATAATAATTAATTAAGTAAATTAATTAATAATAATTAACTAAATAAAAAATTTAAATAGAAACAATAAAATAATAATTTATTTTCTTAACTAATATTTAATTAAGAAAATTAAGGTTATTTTAAGATTTTCTTAATTAATTTTCTGAATTAATAGTTCAGTAGAGCAATATTCTACAGAAGTAGAGAAAATCTTGCTTCACCATTTTTCTTAGTGTAAGGAAAATAAAACGACGACAGGTGTATCTGTAAAAACGCATTTATTATTTATTACAATAGACATTAAGTGTAACGTTATGCCACTCGCATATCATGTTGCATCAACGTTCAAACAAATTCGACGTATGTGACATTATATATAAATGTATAAAATTTATCTATTAAATATATTACAAAAAATGGTCGTCGATTATTATTAAGCACACCCGCATTGGCGCTGAAATTAAAATAAGCCCTTGTAGAAATAAAATCTCTGAAAATTTTCTGAAAACTTCTGAATACCTTTGAAAATCTCTGAAAATCTTTCAAAAGAGCTCTGAAATAACTGAAAATCTCTGAATACCTCTGAAAATCTGAAAAGAGCTCTGAAAATATCTGAAAATCTCTGAATATCTCTGAAAATCTCTGAATATCTCTGAAATCTCTGAAAAGAGTTCTGAATACCTCTAAAAATCTTTGAATTCGGTTGAAAATCTCTGAAAATCTTTGAAAATCTATTAAAATCTCTGAAAAGTGCTCTGAAAACGTCTGAAAATCTCTGAATACCTCTGAAAATCTCTGAAAATATCTGAAAATATCTGAAAATCTCTGAATACCTCTGAAAATCTTTGAATTCGTTTAAAAATCTCTTAAAATCTCTGAAAAGTGCTCTGAAAACTTCTGAAAATCTCTGAATACCTCTGAAAATCTCTGAAAAGAGCTCTGAAAATATCTGAAAATATCTGAAAATGTCTGAATATCTCTGAATACCTCTGAATATCTCTGAAAAGAGTTCTGAATACCTCTGAAAATCTCTGAAAATCTTTGAAAATTTATGAAATCTCTTAAAACCTCTCAAAATTTGGGTTGTTATAGTTTTACAGAGATTTTCAGAATTTTCAGAGGTTTTCAGAATAATTTTCAGTGATTTTATTTCTACAAGGAAGGTACCTAAGAAACCCGGCAATTCAGGTGCCGGGCCAACAACCCTTTCTACTTTCCAGCATTTTCGTATTAAAAAGGAGCGAGGGAGGGGGGCTACACGCATGAATCATTTTTACGAAAAACGTCGCGAAATGCAGTTATCGCGAACATTTTCGCCGAACGAAATTTGTAATACACTTTCGCCGCGCGACACGACTTTTTAAATTAGACTTCCCTTCGGGAGAAAACTCGCGAGTTCGCGAAACGTAATTTAACAGTCGTTTAATCAAGTTTAAGTAAATAAATGTTCTATTAAAAGTTGGAGACAATGATGATAATGAAAAATAAGGGAATACGGCAGGGAGATCGGAAGGCATTGACGTTTGAGGAAGATTTTGTGATTTTTAATCCGGAGTTGAATTAATGTCCCGATTGAAAATTGATGGGAAATGGGACGTGGATTTATGGTAATGTTTTTTTGCGAATAAAATTTTACAAATTGAATAATTCTCAAAATCCTCGAATATTTTCACAAATGCTCTCAAATAAAAATCGTCAATGTAAAATTGTTTTCAAATTTCTTACAAATTTCTTACAAATATTCTCAAAATATATCAAAATTCTTAAATTCTCAAATTCTTACAATAATTTAAACTAAAACTAAAATCGGCACTATTCTAAAATTTCGTCAAAACTTCAAACATTCTCAAACCCTTTACCACCCAGAAATGCTCTAAAATTGTCTATCCCTTTTGAATTTCTAGAAAAATGTTTGTTTAAATAAATAAAAAAAACAAATAAAAATCGCTCTTGCCCTAATGAAAGTAGAAATATAATGGTCATGCAGGAAACATGTTTCAAATATATTCCCAATATATTCCAAATATATTCCTAATATATTCTCGATATATTCTCGATATATTCCCAATATATTCCCAATTTTTTCAATATATTTGCAATATATTTTCCAATATATTCTCGATATATTTTCAATATATTCCTAATATATTCCCAATATATTCCCGATATATTCCCAATTTTTGCAATATATTTGGAATATATTTCTATTTATAGCAATATATTAGGAATATATTTCTATATTGGAATATATTGGCAATATATTGGGAATATATCAGGAATTCATGTTTATACTCTTTTTACTAAGGTCGTTGAAAATATTTGTGAAATGGAATTATTCGTCGCGATGAATCGATGGCTCTAAATGCAGCAACTTCTTCGACCGTCTCTCCTATTTCCAACAGGCTGATTGTTGTTGTGATAAGTTCTTTGGTGTAGCTGTTGATTTCTTAAGGAGGAATGCAGTTGGCTCGATTGTTGTTGCTGGCGAGGAAGGTACTGTTGTCTTTGCACTGCTTGAGGGTGATATTGCTGATTCCGATAGTTCGCATCTGCGGAAATGTTATCGTTACAGGTAATATTCGTTCGATTCATCGGTTTTACTTTATCTGTCAAAACTTTCGCAATTCGACGAGATCCCTCAAAGGTAAGTTCAAATATCCAGTTTATACAAATTCGCAAAAAATATTTTTAAAAAATTAAAATAATTTTTAAGAAATTTTTTTTTTAATTTTTTAATTTAAAAAAATAAATAATAATTTTTTCATTAATTTGATACTAAAAAATGTTTTTTTAATGTTTTTCATTTTTTAATATTATAATATTGTAACATTATAGGCGTTACAAAAATAATTTAGAAGCATTATATGCACTCCATACAAAATATGTATATTATGTTAAATGATTGCAAATTAATGCAGTTTATTCCCACCTCTATTGTGCGACGTAAAAATGATGGATATCAAGCTACATTACAGTAGAATACTAATAAACTGTAATGGTGCATAAAAAGAGAGAAATTTCACGGCCCCATTGACTCGAAAATGGTAGCAAACAAGGGCACAAAAGCAAATGCAAGTGTTAGTTAAATTACTCAAATAGAATCTGAATACTGCGACATGCTAAATCACTGTTGTTAATGATCTTCAAAGGTTATTCTTCGTGCATTAACCCGGGTGAATGGTAATGCAAAATAATATCTTCAGCCACAAACACCAAGTTGGGTTGTCGTCAATAATTGTTTCGCTGTTATATCGTACTCAATGTAAATGAATACAATGCTGAGTTTTGCTTAAATCCATTATGTGAGTTGAAAGGGTCTTTGTTTAAAACATTAGTACGTTTGAAAATAATTATATTTCATTAAAGTAAAAAAAGATTCATAATTTCAAATTATCCTAACTTAGATTGCCTGTACATAGCGTTTTTAACTCATTACACGCAACTGACTGATTTTTTAGGAAACCTGATTACATTATTGAGTTTAGATGCTAGAAATCCTTTTATTTGAGTACCAACACGACTATGTTTGGAGAAGTTTAATAATTCGAAAAAAATTTTCAATTTTGAAAAAGGTCGCTTTTTCCGAATTATTTTAAACAGCCGAATTTGTACTTAAATTAAAGAAAAGGATTTTTCATCCCAAAAGCGATGTATCAAAAAGTCAAAAATGTCAATTTTTGAAAAAATGAGCAGTTTTTGAAAATCCCTAAACATAGCCTTGGATATTCAAACGAAAGGATTTTCTTATTCCAATCACATTTCGAGCTCGGTTTCTTGGCTTGCTTAAATTCTAGGTTAAATGATCGACACACTTGCAGATACAACTATTTAGTCCATTTATTTATTTCTTTAAAAAACATGTAAAATAAGCATAAAAAATCCGCGGCGAACCGTGGAGTTTTCGAAACGTCAGCAGGAATAATGTCCCCGAGAGTCTATTTATCAGCCAAAAAAACTGATCAGTCAAAACAGTTTTCCTTTATTTAACGCTCCCCCTGATCCGGCGCTGACCCCAGATTTATTTCTGCAATTTGGCTTCCTCGCCGCCGCATCCTGGCCTGATCAATAACGCCACTTATTCCGTCCAGCGGAACCCGATTCTGGACGCGTCACCTCCGTCTCACTCCACTCTCCACCCTTCCCCAATTCCTTCCTCTGACCCACCATCCTAGTTCTTCAAATGGCCTATAGACTTCCTCATCGACGAATTCCTCAGCCCCCCTTTCCCATTTCCCTCCTCTGCCCCGACATCTTAGTTCTTCAAATGGCCCTGGACTTCCTCATCGACGATTTCCTCAGCCCCCCTTCTCCAATTCCCTTCTCTGACCCACTATCCTAGTTCTTCAAATGACCCATAGACTTCTTCATCGATGACTTCCTCAGCCCCCTTCCCCAATTTCCTCCTCTGACCCACCATCCTAGATCTTCAAATTCTTCAAATGGCCCATAGACTTCTTCATCGACAACTTCCTCAACCCCCATCCCCAATTCCATCCTCTGACCATCCTAGTTCTTCAAATGACCCATAG
>JABFPB010005424.1:0-13351 GCA_022817645.1 Ceratoteleas bidentatus
TTAACAGAGGGAAATTTGTTGCAATAAGAGAGTTGTTGCGTTAAGAGGTGTTGCGTTAAGAGAGGTTCGAGTGTATTAGATTTAGATATTTATTAGTTTCTAGCCTTGTTGGCCCAAAAACCCCCTTTGCAGCCGGGGCGGTTTTACAAACTTTCCTTTACAATCAAACCTTTTACAATTTCCCATGTCCATGGGACTTGGCTAGAGTTATCTTGTTTTCATTTACCCTTCAATTTCCCTATCACATGGTACATCCTTCGTCCTATTTCCACCCATACATATCCACATTAAACATCTGTCCCTTAACGCTCTCACACACACCGATGATTGTTGACCACCTCAGTCTCCTGGCCCAGAAGAAGTCTCATCGGCAAATGTAATCGCCTGCTCAGTATCAGTATGCTCCGAATGTGCAATCCGCCAGCATATTGCCTTCGCAAGAAAGAACATTTGGCGTTCCAGGCCTCGAGAAGCGACTTCGTTCCGTCTCACCGCATCTTTTACCTTCAGGTTTCCAGCCTTCTTTCCAGATGTAATTTCATGTAAAAATATAAAGACCTTATATTTGTACCTTCCTTTATTCTATCTTTCCTTTGTCCTCGCATATATAGACATTTTCCTCATCATGAAGTATAATATTTTCCTCCCATATTTATTTCTGAGCATTTTCCCATTTATTTGAGTCCATTTTCCCATCCGTTTTTTACAAATCTTTCCCTCGCACATTCTCGTACACGTATCCTACTATATATCCAGCCTTTTCTCCAGGTGTAGATTTCTCCTTACTATTTTTCCTTCCTTTGTTGCACCTTTCTTTTCTGCTCACATCTTAACAATTTGTCTTTCCTACAACTTAAAACCATCACAATTCTCTACCATCAAGTTAATCAATCCACCCAATGAATACAGATTTATAAAGCAACTTTACTCAAAACCTTTTTCACCTTCCATTTCCTTCCACATTTGCCTTACTTGTTATATCTTATTATTATTACCCATACGTTTATTTGCACACTTTTTCCCTACGTTGCCAAACTAAGCCCAACACTTCACCGATTGATTAAAAGTCTCAATTTATTTCTTTCATATTACATACCTTTTACATAGCCTCTCCTTATATACTTCCAAACTTTATCATCATCTCCACTCATATTCTTCATACATTTTGTTTCTATAACCTGATGGCTAACTAACCTCAAAGCGTTAACCCATAAACACCATTATCTAACACAATTCTTCTGTAAATTCTTCATTTTACAACTTTAAGCCACACATCCCGCTCCTTTTCGCTCCACGCCCTCCAGCCAAGTCCCGATTTATTACTATATATTTTGATCACATATTTTGGTCAACCTAATAATGGTTGATCTCTGAAGAATAACAAGAATATGAATATAGCAAAATAAATATATTAATTAATATATTAGTCATAGTCAACTTTGTATTAACAAACGCACATATTATCTCAACATTAAGACTTTAATGGTCCAACGCCACGAATCTCCACGAAGTGCCGATGGTGGGGCTACAACCCGCTTATGCGGTGGTGCAGGAGCGGGCACAGACTTCGACCATTAAAGTGTTAATTAATAAGTGAAAATTCACATTTAGTCAGTAAATTGGTAAAAAAAGATTATTTTTTCACTTATTCGGCAGTAAAAACACGAGTTAACTACAAAACAAGTGAAATTTCCACTTATGGTGTTTCTAGATATCATATGAGAGATGGAGTCTCTATATCACTTGTAAGGGATGGAATTTCTGTAGGCTGCTGGAAGTCGCGAACCGAAGAAAAGAGTTCGGATGTATATGTCTGCCTGTATCTAACATATAGAAGTAGTGCCCGGCCTCGCAACCCTTTCTTTCCTCCCACCCCTCCATCTGGTATCACATAATTGCCGGTATCTTTTGGGGCAGGCTCTTCTTCAAGATTCCAGTTACTCTGGATAAGATCATCGAGAGACCAACAAGCCAAATGGCGCGATTTGCCATGACGTGCCAACACATGATATCCCTCCCTAAAAACAAATAAATTGTGGCATTCAAACATTTATTCACGAGGACTTTATTCTATATGGACGATGTACTTTTGTTATACATTATAATTTCCTATTTAGCAAAGGATTATAATGATACTATTGCCATTCAAATAAAAGTACTTGTTGCCAAGAATGCTTCTATATTGCAAATCTGAAGTTTATGCAAAAACGGTCAGTATATTTAAATGTATTCTATTAATCATCATTAAATTCATTCTGACGTTTCCAATGTTAGTTAAATAGTTGTTTCATAGGCGATTAATAAATAAGTGGTACCGTGAACTAATGAGCCCAACTATTAGAGCCCAATGTGCCTTGCGACCTCGTTTCAAGCAGGGTGTATGATTAGCATCAGAGTCATAAGCAATCAAAGCGATGCAGTCAGTCGAAAGTGCATTAACAAAGTATTTCGTACTGCCAGATTCCACCAAGTCGCTGACTATTTCGGGTTTATAAAGTGATAATAGGTATTTGGCAGTGAGTGTTTCCATGTAATCAACGCTGAAGATTTCACCGAGGCAGGTGAATCCTCGGGCGTGAGCTATTTGGAAAAATAAGTTGGGTGGAATAGGTTTTTCTAAGTCCTGTGAGGCCATGGTTAATGCCACCAAACCACATCTGAAAGAAACGTTGAGTTATATCGAACACATGTGTATATTCAAAGGACTTAAGTTGATGCTTTTCTTATTAAGTATTGGTGTCATGCAAAAAGTCGGAAAATTGCTCAAAAAATAATGTTTTCGAAGTTAGTGATTCAAAATCAATTGTATGAAAATAAAATGACAAGTTTTATTCAGCTGCCAGAATTAGTGTCTTTTTATTTAATAATTTCTAAATATACTTTTGAGACTTGAAAATAAAGCGCCATTCTTCTAGTACAATACGAGCAGTCACAAAATAAAAAAGTTGCAACTTTTATGTGGAATAACCCAGAGAACCACGCAAATCTCAGTGAAATCACAGTCGTGTCATAAGTGATTCACTCGTGATTCATTTGTGTCACAAGTGATATAGTACATTACTCACGAGTAAAAATCTGGGGTCTATGTCAACATAATCCCTAGATTTTTACGAGTGAAGTATAATATTTTCTTGTCGAGCTACCAACATATTTTCTTGTCGAGGGAGGGAAAACTATTTCTTACTCAGTGTTACATGTGTGTAATATCACGGGTATGACTTGAATGTGAAATACATGTGACTCCACTGTGACAACACTGCGACATGTCTGTGATACAGTCTTAACACAGTAGAGATATGCCTGTGACGTGGTCACGTCAACACTGTTTGTATGCCTGGGACAATACTGTGTCAATACTAAAGTGACCCCACCATAATATGCTTGTGACACGTCACAGTGGTCCCCTTTAAAAATTTTTATATAGAAATTCCATATGGAAATTCATATGAAATTTCCTATTGGCCGCATGGAGATTTCGTATGGAGATTCCATTATAAAATTGTAACCGGGGATTTAAATCCACATTCTGTTCAACAGTAGTGTTCGTTGTCTTATCGTGTTTATTTTGATCTACTGAACGTACAATAACAGCATTCAGTAGTGATTCATATCTTCTCTTAAAGAGACAAAAAGTTAGTACGTTTGGCGGTTTACATTATTTTCCGCTAATAGCCGCCTATTCTGTGACTACCGCAGCTCAATCGAGAAACGTGTATCGACTGAACAAGGGAAACTGTGATAAGTGACGATGAGCAGTCTCCATATGGAATCTCCATGCGGTAAATTTTCCATATAGAATTTCCACATGGAATTTCCATAAAAACATTTTAAACGGGGACGACTATGACATTATACAAGCATGTTACGGTGGGATCACAGTAGTATGTCACATTCAATACACAGTATTGTCCCAGGCATATAAACAGTGTTTTCAGAATCGCATCACAAGCATATCACAGTGATACCACAGGAGGGTCACAGGCGACTCACATTAGTGTAACAGTAGTGTCACACTGATATCAAAGTAGAGTCGCATGTATGTCACAGGCATGGCACAGTGGTGACATTTAAACATGCCTCCGAAGTGTCACAACTGTGTCACTTTCAAGTCACGTCCGTGATATCACAAATATGACACACCGAGTAGGAAATATTTTATCACTAGTGACACACAAGTGAATCAGGGTTGAATCACTTATGGCACGACTGTGATATCACTCGGAAATCACTGTGATTTTCCTGGTTCTCTGGGAAATGTATGTGTTATTTGATAAATATTGTTTGACAAACTACCATTACTGATAAACGTTGAAAGTTGTTCACTGAATTCATTTATTACAGAATAAAAGGATTTTGCATAGAACTTGTCCAACTATACTTGGAAATAATTAAATTGAGCTCTTTCTTAACTTCTAATAATAATAAAACTTACGTAGGTCCATTCTGCAGAAGTGGCTTTACAGATTTAAATCTCACTACCTTTGCTTCTGTTAATTTATTTCTATCTATCAGCTTCTCCACCTCTTCATCTATTTCCATATACTGATCTCTTTTGGAATCCATTTTCATCTCCTTTTAGTTACTTCCACCGTCAAAATGCAACTACCAACTACTCTGATGTTCCTCGATTCACATTATCATCTGCAAACTCAAAACAATCACTCATGTTTTTTATATTGCTTAAATGATCAACTATTATTATTTATGCTTCTAAAATTTAATGCAATGAACAAAAAAATTTAGGAAAAACTGGAAATAAATTTGGGAAATTTCCCAATTAAATCAATAGATTTTGTATTTCTAATACTTTCGGGCAAATTCTTAATTGTATACTAAAAAACCTACAAATATTACATACAATTTTAGTTTCAAATTTCCCACTGATTCACAATAACTTTTTTTCTGTTGGCAATCTTCGGGAACCTTTAATACATAGAAAATTAGCTCTACTCTATTACATTCAAATTTCTACAAATGATTATTTCTAGCTATTGCTTGTCAAGTGAATTTCCTATTTTCTGGCAATATTATTTTTTTGTTTAATGTTTTATCTTTTGATAGACTCCTTTAGATTATTCAAGATTTCATTGTTTAATATTCTATTTAAATTATTTATTATGGTCATTGTCAAACCTGAAGGTTCTCCTTTGGCTAATGTAATTATTAGTATTGTCACCAACAAAACAAAAAACCAGCAAAATTTGTTAACATTAACCAAAATATTCACTGATTTCCCTAGTTTAAAAAACTTAGACGTTCTGGTTAAAAAAATTGAGCTAGAAAGTCTAAAAAAATGCAATCGAACTTTCGTAGATGACTGGGAAATTTCGTACTGTGACACAGTTCATCTACGAAATTTCGGTTGCATTTTTTTAGACTTTCTGGCTCAATTTTTTTGTAACCAGAATGTCTAGGTTTTTTAAACCAGGATTATGAATGTCTGAGTTTATTCTACTGTTTCTTGCATGGGTCAAGAAAATTGATATAGATACCTTTCAAAAACTGAAATAAAAACGTTTCATATCATAATAGTCATACAATTGTTGCATAGATATCAAAAAATACAAATTATAACAGAGTAATAATAATCAATCATTAATAATCAATCCATTGAATTCAAACAAATAAACCCGTCAGTAAGCTTAGGTGGAGGTATAAAAATGTTTAATTTAAATTTAAAAAACTGTATTCAAACAATCATCCAATGTATTCACAACCATTAACTAACTTATTGCAAAAGTTCCAAATGAAACTCTCTTGTACGCTTCTAATGACTCTCCGAAATTGGTTCTAATATTTTTAATCCAACAATTTTAACATCCGCGCCAATACTTACAATCGCGACATTGCCTAACAACACTTAACGCTGCAAGAGCAGCGACTGCAAGCGACTGTCATTCAGATTCGATTCAACACTTTTTTTCCTCGATTGTACACGAATGACTGTCATCTCAGACCTGCAGAGAAAGGACCGCTACGCCATCTGTAGTTTAGACACCTTAAATGTTCACCAAATATTCAGAACTTTAATTTCGTCACCTCTATTAATAAGCGTAACCCGATACAGTTACGTTTTTAACGAAAATAAAAAACTGAACACAGTTACGTTAGGAATCTAGATGCAAAGGGCGAGGGAAAATTTCAAATATATAACAACCAGATGTCTTTTCCACAAGGTAACGTATTTTTCATTTTTGTTCGTTCTTTTATTCATTCAACTTTCCAAGCGTTTTGCGGAAATTCGAATTTTCGGCGATTAAAATTTTCCCGCCCTTCTATTATGGCTGATGAACCGCAGCCATATTTGCGACAGCGCACATGCGCATTATGCCACATCATGCCGCTCGTAACTCACATTCGCCGCGATCGTTTTATTCTGTGATTTTGAAATCTGCTTATTTCGCCACTCTTCTTTCAACCTATTTCGATTCCCAGAATAGCTCTTACAAAACAAAAACACGGAACAAAAACATGGGAGAACGCAGAATGAACCGATAAACCGTGGCGATCGGAAAAGTGGGCGGAGTTCGCGCGTGTCAACTGTCGCGGCTTTCGGGCGCGTTGAATGTTTGCGATTGTTTGTAGCTGGCGCTGATTTCGTAGGTGGCGCTGGCGCGCGGTATTGACAACACGGTGCGCGTGCTGTCCTGAGTAACTCGGAACAGCCCGGAACAGATCGGAACAACCTAAAACAGTACAGAGCAGCCCGGAGTAGCCTGGAGAAATCGAGCGGAGAACGAAACGAGATGCGCGAAGCGGACTATGATCTGATTGGACGCGGGACTAAGCCCGTCGATTGGTGATATGCGCGCACATGCACAACCGCAAAAAGGCAACAAGGACTCGTGGCGTGTGCGCGACGTTGCCGAATCGCCGGCGCCGTTTGTTGACGTTTGACTTGTTTTTATTGAGGAGGCCCGTTGAGGGAACATTTTCAGATTGGAGGTTGCGTAGATTTTCGATTGCAAATGTGCAAATGTGTTGGGTCGACCTTGTATTCGAATAATAAGATTCATACGAGATTGCTTTATAATTGGCATTGATACAAAAACCAATAGAATCAACTGAAATGTCTAGCAGCTTACCGACATTACAGATTTTTCAAAATACGTCTAAATAAGAAAATGAGCACCGATTTAATGACCAGAGCGAAATTTGTTAACTTTTTTTTATACACTTTGACCGCAAAATAAACTTCAGTCGTATTTAATTGTAGAAGAATAATGATTTCTAGTTTTTGAGGTGGAAAAATTCATAGAACTCACTATTTTTCCAAACGGCTTGTTACAAAATCTTACTTTATGGCTAAAATCATTCTCCCATAAATACCGAATCTCCCTCTGGTCAGCATTTTAAAAAATAACAACAAATGATTTTTTCACAAGCAAAGTCCCTAACTCCATTGCAGCAGACTTTCGACTTGGCCTTAATCTGTCTATGTAATATGTAATTGTCCGGGAGAGATTTGTTGTGTGATGCCAAAAATGAATATCTTTGAAGCAGGACCCCGTAGCGCAATCTCTACCTTGCCGGTCGGCGCGGGCTCCTCTCGGCACCGCTTAGCAACACTTGGCAACGCCGCGGTTGTCGCGGCCGCGCGCGCCCATTTGCGTTGGTATTGGTTGATGATATGCGTGTGTCGCGCTGCGTCGCGCGCAAGAGCCTCTGTGGGCGCTCGCTGTTCGCTCGCTCAACTGCGATAGTCTGCCGTGGTCGACAAGAGGGAGCGAACGAGCCTGAGCGAGGAGCGTGCGTGAGTGCGCGCGTTGCCCCAGCAGCCAGAGCCGACGTGGATGGCGCGCTGAGCCGCGAGCCGCGACCTTGAGCGACCGCGTGACGCCGCCCCGCGGAGATGACCGTTATTGCTGTCTCGGGCCGTCATAACCTCAAAAGCAAGGCGGCCGCGCAGCGACCAGTGTGACCGCGCACCAAAGCGCAACCAAACCGACCAAGGCTTTAACAACGAGCGCCGCCAACCCAGCGCCCGACGGACAAGGCGACGCGCGGATCGCTCCGACACGTCGCCGAGCCGAGTACGTGCAGGTACGTCGGGTCAGGCGGAGGTTGCAGAGCGTCGCGGATTCCGAAGCCTGTGCAAGGGGAGGGGGGTGGTTCCGAAGCCAAGTCTGCTGGTTTGTTATGCTGAGTGTAGGCCCTGTGACAAGTTTTTAATTAAACAAAATTCAGCAGAATAGGATTGTACAATTCTCAATTCACAATCTCAACAACTGGAGTACAGAATTTGAAATGTCAATTCTGCCCAATCAACTTCTATTCCAAGAAAGAAATTGATGACAATTAAGGAATCCAATTGCAATGTTTTCTATTCATTTCAATTCTGGAAATGGAATAGAAATGACGAGTTATAAGCTGATTCCATACTTGCTATGGAATTCACTTTCAATATTTTCTATGCTATTCAATTCAGGAAACAGAATAGAAGTTTAGCCTCGTGAATTAAGTCAAATTGTAGAAAGCATTATGAATTATGTTCCATTGGGGTTAAGTTTTATTGCATTAATGGAACTGATATTGTGAAATTTTAATGTTATATATTATACACTGAAATGAGTATCATTTGATCTCCTGTCTCGTTTCGTTAGTTCAAAATAACATATTGAATTTTGTGTACGGAATATAGATTGTACATTCAGATGCATTCAAAAATTTTTTGCAGCTGCGCTGGTTAACAATAATAGTTTCGTGAATAGAAGTTAAGAGTGGTTGAGGAAGGATGAAAAGGTTTGTTAGAGGGATGGTGAGGCAGATAACAAGTTTCAATACACGAGGACAATCATTTTCGCGGGGGTGTAGAAATCCGACCGATCGCCTTCTCGTGGTGCACCCCGTTTCAACCGAATGATCGGGGGTGGCTTCAGTAACATCTGAAGTCTAGAGACAATTATTATTTTTGAGTCAAGATATTTGAGTGAAAAAATAAATTCAAGTGATTGTGAAGTGATTTTGAGAAGGGTTTTGGCGACCTCGTGGTTGTCAAACCGCTGCATTTTTAAATTAGTAATTGGCTCGCGGCACTATGCTGCGGATCCATAATCTTAACCAATGGAATTAATTACTGTTATTATGAATGATCAATTTGCAAAGCTATCGGATCTCTTGGACACGAAGTTTGGTGAAATCAAATGCGATATCGATCGCATTGACAATATTCGAGCTTTGAACGAGCGTTTTGATACTGATATTCGGGACCTGAAAGATCGCGTTACAGAGCTGGAAAGTGCTCCCTCGAATAACGGCGGATTAAGGGCCAAACTAATTCACGATATTTCATATGAAGTTCGTGACATGGAGCGTCGCGCCTGTAACGTTTTGTTGATAGGTCTCCAAGAACTCGGGAACATCGAAACCGATCTTGAGCGTGTGAAAAATCTTTTTGATGTGATTCCGAACGCGTCCATTCCATTATCAGCTTTTCGGATCGGCGTACCGACTCCAAATCGCGTCCGTCCGCTAAAACTTGGTTTTGCGTCTTCCAACAGTGTAAAATTGCTTTTCAAAAATAAACACAAAATCTCTAAAATTCATTCACTTAGAGACAATATTTGGGCGTGCGATTATGACGTCATAGTTTTAACCGAGACATGATTGACGCCTGATATTTGCGACAGTGAACTTAATTTCGGTAACTATACTATCTTTTGTTGTGATCGGTCGCCCTTATCGAGCCCGTATTTGAGAGGATGCGGTGTCTTTCTTGCGTTTAAATCTAAACTTCGCTGCCAAGCTATTCTAAATCCGAGAGACAATTAAGGGCAAGCGTGGATGTTGCTGTCGACTCAAGGACAAGATTATCTGATCGGCGGGATCTATATTCCTCCGCGATCACCACTTGTGTTTTACAACGATTTTGGCGAATCTTTGAGCGATTTACGCACGAGACATCAAACCGCGAAGCTTCTAGTGCTTGGTGTCTTTAATCTGCCGCATGTATTCTGGTCAAATTCGACACTCGGCTGCTCCGTCATCTCCGGTCATTGAAGTACTGCATTTACGGTTAACTTGGCACATTCTTTAGCTACATTTGCAAACTTTATGAAATTACACCAGTTCAATAGCACTCGTAACAATCATAACTGCTTACTGGATTAGATCTTTTCGGACTTAGATAACCTAGAAATTGAACCTGCCACAGATATTTAAAGTATCGTTGACCCGTATCATCCTGCTTTTTCTTTTCGCTTGGAGACCCAAGATATAATAACTGATAAAATTAGATTCATGAAATATGATTTTACACATGTTGACACGTTAATTTTTTAAATCTGTATGATTGGGATATTATTTTGAATAACCTGGACATAAATTTAGATGTTGCTATTTTTTACGACATTTTATATGAATGCATTAACTTATATGACCGTTTTAGGCCAAAGCATGTTAGATTCCCATCCTGGTTTAACTCTGTAATAAAAAATGAAATATTTCAAAAAAAGCAGCACACAAGTAATTAAAAAAACAGGATCAGCGGCTGATTACGCTACCTTTTCAGCCCTTAGACGTTCTTGTAGCTTACTGATCAAACACGCTCGAGAAGTTTATGAGCACAATCTAGAACAAACGCTGCGTGAGAATCCCCATCAGTTTTGGCGGTATGTCAATTCACGTAAATCGGACAACATTATCCCCGAAGTTATGCATCCGAATGATGTCACTAGTGCGAATCACTCTGAGGGAGCTTTTTGCTGACTTTTTCGAATCCGTATTCGTCCCCCCAACTTTTGATCTGTCTGTCCAGGATGATAACGATTTATCTCAGGTTAACATGAACAATATTTTACTGTCTTTATCTGAAATATTTGAAGGTATGTCTAATCTAAAGAAAGTCAGCTCAGCGGGCCTCGATGGTATTACTAATTTATTTCTAATTAATACTCGATATGCGTTGGCTAAACCACGGTTTATCATTTTTAATAAATCATTGAATACCGGTATATTTCCGAATCTCTGGAAAATTAATACTGTAATCCCCATCCATAAAAAAGGCGATAAGCATAACATCGAGAATTATCGGCCAATTTCAATATTAAACGCTATTCCGAAATTCTTGGAGAAATTCATTACCTCGATTCTCTCCAACAAATTCAAACATATTATCTCACCAGAATAGCACGGATTTTCGAGAAAAAGTCAACAATTACGAATTTAGCTTTAGTTTCTCAATTTATACAGGACAAATTGAACAAAGGCAGACAGGCTGATGTAGTATATATTGATTTTGTTAAGCTTTTGATAAAGTGTCTCACTCTAAATTAATGCAAAAACTTAAGGACTTGGGAATATCAGACCCTTTGCTCCGATGGTTGTCCAGCTATCTCACAAATCGAATTCAACGTGTTTCTGTTTGTGGTAAGGTTTCTCGTGAATGCTTGGTGACCTCTGGCGTGCCACAGGGCTCCCACCTGGGACCGCTTTTGTTTACTTTATTTATTAATGACTTGCCCGTACACGTGAGACATAGTCATCTCCTTGTTTTTGCCGATGACACTAAATTATTTATTGAAATTGAAAACTTACAAGACGCGCAAAAGTTACAAAATAACCTGTCTGCCTTTGAACCCTGGTGTACCGCCAATGAAATGTTAGATAATGTTAGTAAATGTAACATCTTCAGATTCACGCGAAAACGTCAACCTATTGAATTTATATGTACACTATTTAACGCACCGTTATTAGCAACCGATGGCGTGAGAGACTTAGGCGTTATTTTTAAGCAAATGGTACTTATAAATCCCATATGACGTCAATTGTTAACAAAGCGATGCGCGTTCTAGGTTTCATTAATCGTACACTACCTTTTGTAACTTCCCAGACTTGTTACATACTTTACAATTCGTTGGTGAGACATATTTTAGAATACGCGTTGAGTATTTGGTCTCCGCATCGATTGTGTGAGATCGATATGATCGATTCTGTACAGAGAAAGTTTTTGTGAAAACTTGCGTATCTGAATGGAACACCATTGAACGGTTACAACCACAATTACGATCAGATTATAGCGACATTTACAATTAAATCTCTCCACAAAAGACGAATTGTTGCAGACTTACTCTTACTTTTTAATATTATTCACAACAATATTAATTGCCCTGCTCTGCTTCAGAAAATACAGTTCTATGTCCCTGCTCGAAATCGCTGCGCTACATCCTTCAGTCAGAATTCTCTTGTAAATAGGATTTGTTCACTGGGCAACGACGTCCGTAATGAAATCGACATTTTTCATGTCCCATGTAATGTGTTCCGTAACTTTATCTACCAACGATATACATAGTTTCCTTATTTTGATTTTGGCGATGTTGATATGGAATATTAATTATTGTAGCTTTAGTCTCCGTAATATGTATATTTATATAAGTCTATACGATTTATAATGATGTAATATCTGTAAATAGGGTATATTCCCGTTAATAATAAAAAAAAGTCAATAAGCTTATAAATCAAGTTTGAGATATAATTGTTATTGTGTAGTGTATTTTTTACTATATCTAAGTTCTCCTTGTAATATTGTTCAGATGCGATTCATGAAATCTACGATGTGACATGAAGTTAAGAACCCTACCTGACAATGGTGGATTCCTATACCAGTTCAACCGAATCTTGTCATTATGTACCATTACATTGGTGTTAAGGAAACTAATTTGTCTTTCAGGATCCTCTTTTTCAAACGTAAATTGTTGTCTGGGGTAAAAAAAACGTCACTGAGATTCACTAACCATTTTCGATTGTAAAATTAAGAAATTTCCCTAATAGTTTGGTTGTTCGCAAATAGTGTTTCAGTTTTTTTGCAAAATTTATTTCTATTAATCCTATTTAATAGAAAGTTGTTTTAAAGTTGTTCGTTGTTTAGCAATAATCTCTAAGATTATTACTCAGTCTTGGTGTGACATTCTCCGTTTAACTGCATTTGTCAATTTGGGTAGATGTTTGAAGATATTTCTAATTTTTATAAATAAATCATCAATTTCGAACGCCAAGGCATGCCCTATGAAATTTCTCCTAGGGATATTACGTTGCGAGTGGAAATTTTTCCGCTGATTTTGTAAACTTTCGTAATATTTAACGTAATTTTCCGTTAAATTTAGTGTAAATTTACGAATTTTTTACAGTGTGTCCAGACAATTGCCAGACTACGACCAAACTGTTTTTAGTCTGGCACTAATCTAGTCTGGGTCATCATCGTGTGCCATACTGTTATCCAGACTGTATCCAGAATCATTTCAGTCTAACAATAGTGTGGATAACAGTGTGGCACACGTTCATGACCCAGACTAGATTAGTGCCAGACTAAAAACAGTCTGGCGGTATTCTGGCAATAGTCTGGACATAGTCTGGA
>JABFPB010005425.1:0-13350 GCA_022817645.1 Ceratoteleas bidentatus
ATTAATAATTTCGAACCCGCTTATGTTTCAGATTACCAGGGCGACCGCAATCTTTCCGCCCGTTCAGCGATGTCCGGTGTGCAGAGCGGTGATTGAGGCGCCATCTGGCGGACAACGGCGGACTTACCGCGATGAAAAAAAATTTAATTTTGAAGACAATTGATCAATAAATACGATACTCAAAATACAAAGTTGCTATCTTTTACCCAATTCGAGAAAAAAAATTATTAAAAAATATGCTTTTTCGAGTCTGAGTTAGGTCAATCTCCCCTTAATGGCATTATGATTGATGATGACGATGGACAATCATCTTCGTCAGTAATCATAATAATAAGCCCATGTAAAGACTACTCCACTTGTCCCATTCTACTTCCGTTCTGACCATATACAGACTTACTCCACTTGAGTAACTCTCCTTCCGGTTTGCCTAAATATTAACCTACTTAATTATTTAGCAATGTTTTAAATATGTTGTAACATCATATCCATCATTTTTCATGTCATTTACTTTACATTTACGTTCATATCATGTATATTTTAGGTTAGATAAAAAGAATTTCTTTTTTGAAAATTCTTGAAACAATATTCTTGTAAAAAAGGCTTTTTGGTTATAGGAAAAAAAATATGTTTGACTGGACAAGAAGATAGTTTTCCGTTAAAAATGTTTTTCATTCAAACATACTGTTGATTAAAAATAGAGAACTCAGATTTGTACGAAACAATATATGTTTTGAAATAACAAGTTTTAGTTCTTACAACTCCTTTTTTTCTTTCGATGTACCGTAAACATTCATAAAGTAAGTTCGCCTTTGCTGATTTAACATTTTTCTGTATAACAAATTAACTCCAATTTTCCCGAATATTGAGATAGCTCAAAATGTATTTCAAATTTACACGCGCCATAATAAACAGCCGGCCGGCTTATTCTCGGTGCAAATAGCTATGGTAATTTGGCGGAGCACTTTTTCTCCTGCCTTGTAAATAAATTCGAGGGCAAACGCGAGTAAATAATATTTCATTTTAAATAGCCTTTGCGGGATAAGCGGCGTTCCCAGCAGTGCTCTTAAGAAATCCGAATCCCGCGGCGTTACGAAATTTTCGGCCGAAGTTTTACATTGGCTTCCAATAAAGTGTGCGAGTTAAGTGCGCCGCTGTGTTTGTGCAGATTCGGACGTGAAATAGGGAGCGTTTCGGTTCAATCGGGGCCGCGTTTGATTCCGCCCGAAATAAACGAGACGCGGCACCGAATTGGAGTTGCTGCGCACGTAAGACAATTGGATCGCCGTAATGCGCAGCTTAGTTCCGCGTCGCTCGCTTTTACTTGCATTTTCAGCACAAAAACCGTCGGAGTCCCGGCGCGCTGAATGTCGCGATGATTATCAACATCTGCATCCTCCGACGAAGTTTTACTTTCCATTAATGGCTCCTTTGCGGCGCCGGCGACTTTAATGTATTTCACAGCGAAATTTTTGCGCCGACGTCGCGGCGCACTTGTTCCCGTCGCATTTCCCAATTACGCCATTTTTAAATTAAATTTTAACGTCCGCGAGCAATTGCCGCATACCGCCAGTACAAATCGCTTTTTAACGAGACCTAATATCGATTCGCGTTAAAATAGTTTTCGCCTTGCGCCAAGCATTTTCGGCGATATGGTTTTGGCTTGAATTTTGGCCTTTGCCCTAAAACTTGAGAAGAATAATAATGACTTTTCAGTCAGCTTTGGGTTGGTTTTGAAATTAGATCTTTTTTATCAGAAATCGGATTTAAAATTATCGATGAAGTCATTTTTGATCATTTTTGATCGTCTTTTTAATGACGATCGGAAGACTATCGGAATGTATTCTTAATGTAAGATGACCATGTATTAGAGTGTATTGCATTTTGTAAGCATTAATATGGTTACGAAATAGTAATCCACTACTTGGGTGACTTGCTTTCAATTTGAACGTAATTTTCTTTATCGACCTTTTTCAATTCTCGTTTATAGTTTGCATTGGATATTTTGAAAAGTGATACCCCAGATACAGTTGAATTTTCTGTGCAGTGGTATAGTTTTAAAATAGTCATCCAATGTTTCCGTTATTTTTATTCCCAAAATTTCGAAACCACATCGACTTCAGCATCAACGCTGATTGTCGTCCACTGACTATTTTTAAAACTAACGTAACTAAAAGCGCCCATTAAACTTCGAACCGACGAAAAAACTGAAGTGCCAATCTCCTCTTTATTTCCGAACGGCCCAAAAAAGTCGTCGACTCAAGACAGCCGTCCGGCAACTTTCGCATCGATCCGGAC
Organism: Ceratoteleas bidentatus; assembly: GCA_022817645.1. NCBI lineage: Eukaryota > Metazoa > Arthropoda > Insecta > Hymenoptera > Scelionidae > Ceratoteleas > Ceratoteleas bidentatus. The sequence continues at coordinate 2,296 of JABFPB010005425.1, forward strand.
GCTTCGCAATTACCCAAATTCGCTTACCGTTAATTACGGAACAGCATTAATTTTACAGTAATTCGCGTAATTGCGCGTTTTAATATTTGTTTAGAAAAATAGCGCGGCACACCCACTCGCATGCACCCGTGAGCTAATTAATAATGACAGCGTCAGCCGAATGCCCAGTTTGTTTGCGAATAACTGAAATAATTTATTAACTAATTATTTATGCAATTATTATGACAACTCTCACCAGCCGGACGCAAAACAAAGCGCGTCACGTCTCATTTAACAGGTGGCAGCGCGATCGTCATTTCGTAATCTCAATTATTACATCCCGGCATAATTCGCGTGCAATCGCATTTTTGCGCGTGACTTTTAATTAAACGCTTTCACGCGACTCCGGCTCATTGCTCGGAAAATCGCTAAACCTTGCGCGAAACAATTCGATCAATTCGCCGGTCAACATTTAGACGTTGATTGGATTTTTATTCGATGATTTATTTATGACCGTTGACGCCACCGGCACATTTTGACCACTAATTCGGGCGCTTTTCAAAACGCCTTTGATTTATCAACGCGCGCTCGACTTTCAATTAATGCGCGAAAAAGAACGGCGACGCGTGTTTGACCGTTGACACGTGACCTCATTAATTAAACATTACGGTTTAATTAAATTTTGATCGCGAAGAGCGCGTGTCGAGTGACGATTTTTTCGCCGATAACGTAACGCCGCACTCGATCGCGCGGTGTTTGTGAAATATAAATTATAAGGAGTGGCGCGCCTGTTTGTAATTTGCGCGAACATTAAGGAGGTTCCGGCATAAAGTTCGTAGTAATGAGAATGTTTGGAAAAAATGTTGTACAGGAACATGCTTCGTTGAGAGGAACAACATTTGACAACCATTCACTAGCTGCTTTTTGGGAACAAAAATGGACAGCTGACAAAATATAAATGGACCTAATGCAAGTTAATGAATGCATCGTTCTCAACCAATTTAACCCAATTTAACAATATAATCAAAAGGTGAAGAAACTTACAAAGAATAAGGACTTGGAAGAATTTCGTTTGCAATTATTTCAATAAACGCGTAAAAATTAATTACCAAAACATATTATTCTTTGAATGTATCTTGATTTTTTCACTAAATTTAACTAATTCATTATTGTACTTTAATAATAAATTATGTTCGAATGTTATAAATATTATTTTTCTCAACATTATGAAGGTGCGCTTCAGTCTAATTTGGGTTACGTTAAAAAGATAAATTTGAAATATATTTTTGAAAACAACAATTCATCTTAAAACAGATGATGTGCCTCCTTAATGCACGTTTTATTAATTGTGTCGTTGAACTCGGTTAATTGGAGTAATTACGGGCATCGATAAATTTGTTTGCGCGTGATTGATAGTGTAACGTAATATCTGTGATTGATGAAAGATTAGGTAAGGCGGAGGGAGGAACTTGATTAGAATTTAAACGGCATTTTCGGGTGACATTCGATTAGTTTTGCGGGAAATTGTTGGAAACAGTTCGACGTCTGCTCAAATGTGAAAGTTAATGTGTAAAAAATGAAATGGGCAAAGTTTAGGTGCAATTAAAATAACGCCAATTCCAGGCACTAACAATATTTTGTAGATTTGTTGGGAATTAAAACATTTAATCGTTGAATCGTACTAAGAAAAATGTGTGAAAATGTTGTGTTATCGAATATTGAAATCATTTATTAAAACATATTTTAATGGTTTAATCTCTGCGTTATTTAAACTGATGTACCATGCAATTAAAAATAAGTTTCGGAATTATATTCGTAAATTCAAAGACATAAATTTCAGCATCCCTACCGCATCACGTCGGGAGTCTCCGCTCATTACTATACCGATTTCAATTTCAAACTTTATCATTCCGTTTTTTGTGTTAGTGAAAACCGTGTTTTGCCAACTGAGACAATAGGTCTGAAAAAGTGCAGATTGTTTTTAGCGGTTTTAATCAAGTCTATGCCAGTAATCGATTACGTATTGTTCCTCGTTGGCGAAGCATATTGCAACAAAAGCCACAAAAACTTGAAGCTTCTTTTTGTCGACTCTGACATTTTTGTCGATCTGAAATCGAAATGTCTGCATCCAAATTGCTATTGTGCGTTATTAGTGCGTTCCAATCAACAGTTCATATATTTATATTTCTACGTGTGTTTCAATATGAAAAATATTTTTTCACAAAATATTCCTTTACACGTTTTTGCATTATGTGCGTGTGTTTCTCATTTGGTTGCAAAATGCTTTTAAATCATTTGCTGTAAATTGTATAATATAAAGACTATTTTATTGAACAATTTTATACGCCATTCAAAACAGTTTTTTAGGCAACTGTAAAATGCGATTACAACCAGGAAAAACATGGAACATAAATCAAAGATGAATAGATCAGATATGGTAATGTTGAGCAAATAAACATGTGTGATATATCGAAAATCAATAATACCAAATTTTAATGTAAAAATAATTAGGATTATATTCAATGAATTCAGGTCGAATTGATTTATACTCCATACGGGAGATATGCTGTTACTTCGAAGCCCTGCTACCATCGAAATACAAAAACGATGACTTCAGCACATAAATTACACATAAATCGGGTGTAAAAATAAGTAACATTACGAAGTAAATATGAGGCACTTCGATTTCTATCGCGCTCTGAATGATGTGCCGTTATTCAGGAGTACAGTCCATTATAGTGAAAAATTATGACTTGAGTGTATACGTGGCACAAATAAATTTGGCATTTTTTTAAACTTTTAAAGTCATCTTCTGGAACAGGGTAAATATGAGATTACTAATGCGGATATGCAATCTTCTATTTATGTTACAGAATGGCTAATAAGACCAAGCAATGACAGAGATTTTAATTTATTTATTTATTATAATTGATTTTGATACAATTGATTATTACATAGAAAATTTTCCAATAAGTTCACCTCTAATTTTTACGACTTCAGTCATACGTATGATTGATATGAGTCGTAGAGTATACTCTACGACTCCATCAACAAACGGCAGAAACGATTCCCGTAAGGTGGATCGCCAGGTCGTGGGAATAGCAGGCACAAGTGGGAACGGGCACGGGAGCTCGGGCAACGCGAAGTTTCGTGTAATGCAACGCGCGGAGGGCTCCCTCTATTGATCCGCAGAGAGCGCGCGGTTTCGGTTAAGCTATCGAGAATTGCTCTCCGCTGGCCCTGACGCACTCGCTTCCACAGTGATAGAGTTTAACTCGGCAAATTATAATTCGCGCTCACTTGAGGATATACGAGAACACGTTGGTATCGGTGCCCATAGACACATCCGAACACACCCACGCGAACGCATAAATGTCGGTATCGGCGTCCGCAAAGCTCGCGCGAGGTAACGTTCGATAAACGGCGCAGTCCGAAAACGAACCGGCAAAACCCCGGCTTGACGGATTTTAATCCGGTTTGCGGAAGCGGCTATTATTCGTTACAGTTTACAGTTCCTGTCGGCGAAATTTTTGCACCGACTTTGATGGCGCAGTTTTTTCATTAATTTGGAAATGAAAGCCGACACGCTGTTTGCCTGTGGCTCATATCCGCAGAAGGTAGCCTTGATTCGACCATTTCATGCTTGTCGGGAATAATCGGCCAGAATGAAGAGTGGCGTTCAGATTCCTCGTGGAATTCGATCACAGGGCAGACTTTATTTTGCAGGACCGTTTGCGGAGTATTTTTGGGGCCATCAGACGTAACAAAATCACGTTTACATGTTCGTTTGCGGCACGAGAATAGCTGGATGAGATATTCGGGTATTCCGTTCAAACTTCATATTTAATGGAATAAAAATTGTGGCGAGTCAAAAATACGCCAACACGGTGAATCGAATCGTGTAACTACTAATGTCTATTCGTGTTTTTTGCATAGACAAAATATTTTACAATATCCTAGATTTAAAGTAAATTTTACTATAATACTAGCTAAAATGCCCGGCTTCGCTCGGGTTGAAAAAGATTACATAATTCCTTATCTGAGTTAGTCCCTAAGTGTAGTTCATATAACCTGAATCTAACCTGAAACTCACACATGGACCATCGTAAATGAAATACAAAATTTTTACATATTTAAACATTTAAACCTATAACGGTTAAATAACGGTCAGATAACGTTGGATATCGGTGAAGTCAGATAATGGTCAGATACTTGTCAGATAACGGTAATAACGGCCAACCAATGTTCACATAACGACCGTATAACGTTTGGATAACGGTCGGATAATGGTCGAATAACTGTCGAATAAGGAGCGGTTAAGGAGCGCATATGGGTCGGATAAGTGTTGGATAAGTTTCGTATAACGATCGGATAACGGTCGGATAACGGTGGAAAAAGGTCGGATGACGGTCGGATAAGGGTCGGATAAGGGACGGGTAAGGGTCGGATAAGGGGCAGATAAGGGGCAGATAATGGGCAGATAATGAGCTGATAATTGGAGAATTATGGGCGGATAAGGGTCGGATAATGGTCGCATAAGGGTCGGATGATGGTCGGATACGGGTCGGATAAGGGTTGGATAACGCTCCGACAACACTCGGATAACGATAGGATGACGGTCGGATAACGATCGGATAACGATCGGATAGCGATCGGATGACGATCGGATGAAGATTGGATAACGATGGGATAACGATGGGATAACGATGGGATAACGATCGGATGATGATCGGATAACGATCGGATGACGATCGAATAACGATCGGACAACGGTCGGACAACCATCAGATAACGCCCAGACAACCGCGAGACTACGGGGAGACTACAGACAGGCAATGGGCAAGCAACGATCAGAAAATGGTAAAAAAATGGTCAAAAAAATAGTCAAAAAAATAGTCATAAATATAGTCAAAAATGGATATCAGTCATTACAAAATTTGAAAAAAAAAATATTTTTTACATTGAAATAAAAACTTTTTATAGCCTATAACCGTCTTGAGACTTCAAGGATTCCGCCTATCAAGTCAGTATTTTGAAAACTGTATATCTAAGCGATCTTACAAACAAACAAACATACATACATTCACATTTATATATTAGTAGGACAAAGCAATCATGTCGTAAGGGGTCCTGTTTCGAAAAAAATGTATTTTACAAACTTTTTCCAATTGGTACACTACAATAGATTTGAGATGTCAACCTAAAAGTTGGCTGCGAGTTGCCCTGTAATTGCTGTAGCTTTAAAGTAAATCTGATTGGTCGTCGCAAAGATTGAAATATATCGTTCCCATTCGAAGTTCCTTCTATTATTCTAAAGTATATAAAGATTTTATATATGTTATGATTCTAGGCAATCACAATTTATTAGAACCTAATTTTCAAATTACATTACACAATGTGTAATTTTACATTCTTGGGTTTACTTTGTCTTTTTGACACAACTAAAACAATGCTATGTCAATATTTCTAAAACGTGTCCAATATTCATACATATGTTATCGCATGCTATATCATTAGCCGAATATCATCTTGACGCATTATCCGACGATAGCAGGTATCTAAATATTAATATACCACGAGCGATTATCGCAGGCTATTATAGGATTTAATGAAATCGTAACAAGCTTTTCGTAAAACATACTATACCACTGGCAATTGCATCCCAGAGAACCAGATGAAACTTGGAACCGGTCCGCGCGATTGTGGTCGAAAATACTGGGTCCGCACCGCATCTCCTTGAATTATATATCATCGCATCTGTTTTCACGAGAATGTTTACGCACGCGTAAACACACGCGCAACTGATGAACGGGCACTTGTCCGAGCAAATTGATTGGTTTTGTTTGAATTATAAATTGGCGCGAAACCGATAATTGCGCGAGTCTTCTGAGTAAGTTGAAATATTATATGACAGGCAGAACTATTTGAAAAATGACACGATCTGTGCGAAAATTAACGCGAAACTTTCAGCACGGGTTATAGTTGTTTGCAATTAGTGAAAAGGAACGATTTAAAAGAATAATCTACGGGATTTTGGGTTAGCATTTAAGTCAAAAGAATCCTGGTAGCCTTCTTATATAGAAACGCTTTACATAAAGTTTACATCAATGTAACTCATCATTGAAATCGTTTACAAAATATTTAAATAATACTTATACTATAAAGTATGAGAATTAAAAACTGTACAGCTTAAAAAACAATTAAAATTATTTTGGATTTTGGAATATTTATTTATCTAAAATCTAGCTATCGGGAAAACTTTTAAATGGTCCTTTTGGGCATTTATCGTACAACATTTTCGATTTTGAATTAGAGTTCGAAAATGATATTCTATTCATTCTTTTGAATGAATGAAACGGAGTAAATGTTGAAAGAAATATTTACTCGAAAATGTGATGATTTGCACGAATTTTCACGTGAGGATATTAGTTTCATAAAACCTTTATCACCCTATCTTACGCAGAAAAAGTAAATGCAATTTGTACATAATTCATCACCGCACCGGTTCCCACAAAGTACGTAATCCCACGCATTAAATAGAAATCGGGTTAAGCGTTTGCTTACATTACTTCTTTAATCCTCTTGATTATGCCATTCATCGTCATTAATATAATTACACAAGTTGATCTCTTTAGTTCAAAAACGTGATAATGCCGCGCGACGGTTGCCAGGCAAAAAAATTGATAACGCACTCTTCGCGCATAATTTGGATGAACTTTATGCAACCGCGCCAGGACGAGCCTGGATTGCAACAACTACACCAATTAGGACTGCGGAATCTTGGGGAAAATGGAGCCTGATATACTCACTAGCTATCTTAAGTTTAAGAGCCCGACGTTGAGGAAACATTAGCACTTCATAATTACTCGAATCGCATTTTTCTCGTTCGCGCAACGGGCAAGTGAAAAACGCGCGACTTTTGAATAATATAGACGCAGAAAGCATGCTTTCCGGTTCACTTTTTGTCGAAAATGCAATTATTAATAAGTTGTACTGTTTGGGCGAATGAAACAATTTTCGTGCACTTTGGTAATGAAGTCTCTTAAACGTATGCATAGAGCGGTCTCTCTTATTTTCAGCGGCATTAAAATTTCAGCGCCACGACGTAAATACGGTATCAAGTCGAAAGTTGCCGTATCTACGAATTTATGTCGTGGCATATTCAAAAGAACGATTAAGTTATTCATACGAATTTCGATATTCCATTTGTGTTATTAATTATTTCGTCGAAATTCGGCCGAAACCAGGGAAAAGAGGAAGAATTAAGACGTGAACTTTATTTTTAAAATGTTCACGGATTTAAGGTAAGTAATCTGCTGATAGTAGTATAACCAGGGCTCCCAGTTTAAAGTAAAAAATCAGTGTGAACAGATGTATATAATCGTATGAAAAAAAATTTACAATCTATCAAACTGAAGAAAATTCAGTATGTTGTTGATGAAACTACGTTAAATCGATTTGTGAAATAAAAAACCTGTGTATCCGGCCTAAATTATGATCTCTTAATGTACCTTCGTAAACAATAACATTTTATAAACTGAAGTGGAAATGGAAATTGAAAACAAATTATGTGATCAGTTTTGCGTTATGAAAAAAGCTATTTATTTTAAAACAAGTTAAACAAAACATGTGCAATAACATTGATTACAAATTTATTTAATTTACATTTTAAACTGGGAACCCGAGTCGTACTACTAGAGGCGGATTTCGCATTTTAATCGAAAATATATATGAATGTTATGATAGACAAATACTACTAGAGTTACGATTGTTTAAATGAAAATTTGAACAATAGTTATAAACAATATATGCTTTGGGCACTGTCGCACTAAAAAAATGTTCTCCCCCATTTCCATATAATTATGAGGTCTTATATATACCCATTTCATAAACTTCAAATTAATATCTCCAGTGGCTGGATCTGGGTTGAATGGTACAGTTCATTTAATGTATCAATTGAGCATTGGAGTTACAGTCTACCCCGACGGAACCGAAAGTTCAATAAACGTTTGGCGAACATTTTGCTAAACGTTGTCTACAGGTTTTTGAACGTTCCAAACGTTCTATAAACTTTTATACAACGTTAAAATTTCCGGCTGTGGAAAGTTGTCTGAACGTTTCTCGAAACGTTGTCTCAACGGTGCCCAAACGTTTCACAAACGTTACAGTTTTTTTATTTTTAAGAATTTGTAAAATTATTGAAAGGTTACCTGAACGTTTATAGAACGTTGTGAAACGTTTACTCTCTTAAAAAAGATATCACTGGGAATCGAACTCAAGCCGCCAAAGTGCCAAGAGGACTCCTTACCACTGAGCCACGAGACTTATATGTAAACAAGGGTTTATTGTTGATATCTCCTAGCATACGTTTCCACAAACGTTTAGAGAATGTCCAAGAAACTTTGTTAGTGGAACGTTGTATAAACGTTTACAGAACGTTCAGAACGTTCCAGGAACCTTCACACAACCGCAATAGAAACCTTCACCAAACGTTTTTTGAACTTTTTGCGTCGTCCCCGACGTAACTTGGTTACGTCGGGGATGTTTCACATTTCCGGGAAATTCCGTACAGTTTTATTTTCTACGGAATTGGCAGGAACTTGTAACGCGGGAAGATAAGGATGTTGTGGCGCAATTGCATATACAATTTTTATCAATTGTGGCGCAACTGCGCCACCGCAGATTTTATCTGCGGTGGCGCAGTTGCATGTGAATTTTTATCAGGTGTACCTGCATCAAAATTCGAATGACGCCAAAATAAGGAGCACTATACGATACATACCACCATACGATACATACCACCCTATCCATAAGGCGGTAAGCACATATCGCGAACTTTATACACAAAATGTCGTATGTATCATGGGCGGTAAGCCATTATTGGCATGCACGGAGTTCACAACACTCGACTGCGCCTCGGGGTGACTTCGGCAGCCCTCGTGCTCATCTGGTGTTGCCAACTCGACGCAGGTCAGTAATGGTTCATTTACCTCCCTTGATGCATAGTATACTATTTTAGTATATCTTTGAAATCGTAACAATTTACAGACTCACTATTCGTATAGTAAACGTAGTTATTACTTACATTTCCCGCTGGATTACGCAATACAAGACATCTGTCAAAAAAGTGTCCCTTCCCCATAAAAAAGTAATCCCCTTGTACCTCAAGATAACGATTAATCAAACTCTGAAATTGTCGCTTTCTTTCTTTAATAGGTACATATTTTGAGATAAATATTTTGACTGTCAGCAGCAACAAGTGCTTAGCCTTATAAGCGCCCGTCACATCCCCCGGGCGACAATGGAATTTTTCTCAAAGAGGCATCAAAAGCTCGTCATTGCGCCCATACACGTAGGGTACCGTTATCCGCATCGCCGCGATCTATCATATCGCTTCGTGACGAATATTTCCGTTCGACTAACTGTCCAGTCAGAGACGACGGCAAAACATGGCTATTTGTCTTCAGCGTTGGGTTCACCTGGTCCGCGGTACCGCGGCTTGCGTTTGAATTATGTTATCCCCCAGCGATGGGCATTATCGACACCCGTCAATCTCAGTCACAAGTGCGCGGCACCGCGAAATGATTTATCGGCGAGCCGAAATTGTGCCGACTTTTACTGCGCAACGGTGCAAAGTTGAGCGAATCCGTAGAAAGGTTGACCTTACCCTCGCCCAAGTTTATCGTAAGTTCGATCTAAATGGACCCTGTAAAGAACCTATGAAAATTGACAAATTCGCTTAAAATTGTTAACTAACATATGGTTTGATAATAGGATTTAAATTATCTACACGGAGAAAAAAATTTAATTGCCTCTGTTAAGCTCCAAAGCAGCTACAGCTTTGGTCGACAAAGCAGATGCTACCAGCGCCATCTAGCCCAAGCATTGACTGTTACAGAGCAAAGCAGTAACTGTTATACGAGCCATACGGGCCATACGGGCCATACGGGCCATACGGGCCATACGGGCCATACGGGCCATTCGGGCCATACGGGCCATACGGGCCATACGGGCCATATGGGTCAAATATCGATTCCGACCCGAAGACAATTCGGTTCAAATGGTAGGGCGGGTGCTCGTAATGGGAAATACCCGTACATAAGTCCGAGCACTAATGTAAATATTTACATGCATCCGCATATTATTCATTAATGCATGAACATAGTATAATTATAATAATGCGGTTCTACGATTCACATAACATCAAACGTCTGTTATCTACTATTTCATAACTGATATTTCTAATATGAGATTTTGTGAAATTTCTGATATTTCTGGACGAACTTTAATCGAACAAAAATCGGAACATAACTATCGGATAACGATCAGAAGACGATGGGATGACGATCGGATAAAGATTGGATGACGATTGGATAACGATTGGACGATGCTGAGATAACGATCGGATGACGCTAGGATAACGAACGGACAACGATCGGATGACGATCGGATAACGATCGGATGACGATCGGATAACAATCGGACTACGATGGGATAACGTTCGGATAACGATCGGATGACGATGGGATAATGATCGGATAACGATCGGATGACGATCGGAATACGATCGGCTGACACTGGGATAACGATCGGATAACGCTCGGATAACGAGCGGATAACGAGCGGATGACGATCGGAAAACGATCGGATGACGATCGTATAACGATCTAATGACGATAGGATAACGACCGGATAACGATCGGATGACGATCAGATAACGATCGGATAACGATCGAATGACAATGGGATAACGATCGAATGACAATGTGATAACGATCGGACAACGGTCGAACAACTGTCAGACAACGCCCAGACAAGGGCCAGACAGCGGCCAGACTACGGGGAGACTACAGGCAGGCAACGGGCAGGCAACGGTAAAAAAATGATCAAAAATGAGCAAAAAATGGTCGAAAAATGGTCAAAAATGGTAAAAAAATAGTCGAAAAATTGATGTCAGTCATTACAAAATATGAAAAACAAAAATTATTGTTTACGTTGCCACGAAAACTTGTTATACCCTATAACCATCTCGAGACTTCAGGGATTCCGCCTGTGAAGTCGGTATTTTGAAAGCTT
>JABFPB010005426.1:0-13346 GCA_022817645.1 Ceratoteleas bidentatus
CCTTACGACGGAGCGGGAAGCCCACAATTCCGCCCGTCAGGGCGGGAATGTGGGTATTCCCGCCCGGAGTGAGGGAAATATATTTCTATTCAAAACATATCTTCCTCAAATTATGTGACTTTTCTAGTCAAAAGAAATACACTAAAATTGGTACAGTCTATATTTAAATAATTATTATGTAATGTAATATTTAAACATTTATAATGTAAATTATAATAGTGAGCCTCTCGTACATTCTCAGTTCCACAAAAATACGTTCTTTTTCGGTGAAAAAGAATGCTTTTGATTGTGCAGGAAAATAGTTTTCCTTTAAATAAAAGGGTAAATTTTGTACGAACAAATATATGCTTTAAAAATAGTTCTAATTTCAAAAAGTCAGTGTTTTTCCATCAAATTGAATATTTCTAAGAGTGTAGTAGTTTGTCAAAAAATTTTAAGGGTGAATCAAGATTTTACTTTGAATGCATGTTAATTCAATATTAAGAGATTAACATTGTGCTCAGCGTTATTCTAACTAGTAATTTTTACTCATTTACTCTACACATCAGAGACTGTTAGCCAAAACCCCATTGGTCCTCCGACGTACCGTCGATCGCGCAAAACTGGCCCCACTCGACTCGCACCTACTCGGCAATTGTGCCGACGACAGTTTCGCAGTTGCGACATTTCGTTCGACAGACGTAACGGGGCGCGTTTAACGACGCGCCGTCGGATGACAGATCATCTTTTTCGATCTGCAAAAGGAATTATAAGCGTGCGATGATGGATCGATGAGCCGCATTCGATCCGTCGACACGCACATTCGGCGCGACCGTTGCGCGACTTTTTTCCTGCAATTTCAAACTGACGACATAATTCGCTGATTTTCGCCGAAAAATTGCATTCACGCTGCGCCCCGACCGGCATCGACGAAATGAAATATTAATGCCGAAACATCGACACCGACCGGCTTGGCCAATGATTGAGTGAAATGATCATTTGATGCGTGTCATTCAGCAGTTGCCTCGACTTTTACATTTCAAACAAAATTAAAACCAATTTCCATTCAAACAGACGCAAAAACTCACGGAATTGTAAAATGACAATGATTGTTTGACGTATTTTTTGCTGCACAATTACGAATAAATTGTGTTTACGAATTTGGAATTCATACCGTAATGTGTTTCTACTTTTATTTGTGTAAAATTGTAAAAGTATAAAAAACGCTAAATCTGAAACATTTTATTTGTCTAAGGCGAAAACAAATATATTTTACTTATAATTTCCTACAAATGCACAATGCAGTTTCATTTTTAGTTCCCAAATAAATTATTTCTTCTTATTTAAAAAGCAATTCAATTTCCTCTATTTTTCAAACATTGTTGTGAATGAAACTTTACTTCCATTTTTTGAGAAGTATTTTCAGTTGATTGTAATTTCGTATTGATTTTACAAATGTTCGCATTAAATAACCTTAACTAAGGGTTAGGAACATCATCAACCCCAATTCACAGAAATTTGCATTTTTTTCATTCACTACCTCTTTCCTATGGGAAAATCCGAAAATCCGAAATTTCCCACAACCAGCATCTCGAATTTGGATCATTAGGGAGATCTGCCGGAAAATGTGTCCGGCAAAGACATGTATATCTGCGAGTGTCGTCGATCGGCGGTGTAACAAACGATTGTAAAATCGGCGAGTCACTTTCCGGGTCGGCGATTGGCCGGGCGAGTGACGCGCTCGAATCTTACGTTTGGGGTGACACACGTTCTCCGCTCCGTCTCACTCGAACCCGACAATTAGTCGCTCGCTTATCCACCGTGATTAATGGTTCGCGCGAGTGCGCAGCAGGCGTGTTCCGCCGAGTTTTGAGAGTCGATGAAATGAGAATTGTTGTATTGGCATTGTATCCCATTAGAGGGCGCATTATATTCATCGGCGGCGCGCCTGTGACAGTCCAAAAGATTCCCTTTTTTGCATTGTGTGCCGAGTTATTTGGCGTTACCACTAGCAGTAATTGCAGTATAATTTTAAGAAGATCACGCCAGATGTTTGAAAAAAAAACGAAAAAATGGTTAGAAGATTTGGTGTTAAGGAGAGGTAAAGGCGAAAAATAGTATTATATTGCAATATTTTTATTGTTCAACCGATCTGAAGATTGCAAAATGAGTGAGATTGCAATTGAAAATGAGTGAGATTGCAATTGGGTAGGAATTTAAAGAATAGACCAAAATGAATTTTTAAACTGTTTTGTTCTCTGGTATTTTAACCATATACACGATTTTCTTATGTTTTCCCTTTAATCTGAACTTAATGAAATAATTTGAATTGCATTTTGAACAAACTCCCTTAGAAAATAAATTATGACAAATTCTTTAAGTCTTTGAAAAGATCTTTCACTTTTCAAACCGTTTTACAGTCCCAAATATGAGACTTTTCAGAATTCGAAATCAATATTGTACTCGAAAATTACTCGACATTGATGTCAAGAGAAAAAAATACAAATCGAAAACAACTCATCGATAAACAAGTTTGTAAGTTAAGTAAACTACTATTTCAGATCTAGTCAATCAAATAAACTGCAGGATGCGCGTGCACACTCCCCTCCGCGGCCGAGTCTGTACATAAAATCTGGTTTGAATGTTTGAGCACGTGACGGCGTGACGGGATCGCGTCAAATGTAACAAAGACTGATTTTTTATTAAACGCAAATGTTGCAGGCAAATATATATCTAATGAAAGCGGTTGCGTATCGTTCGCATATAAAATACATGCAAAGTGTAAAGGGTTGGCTCGAAGTCAAACACGGCATCCTAGTTTGACACCTATTCAATACAGATTTCATATTACAATGTTCCAAGGCAATGAACAAACATTTCTTTACACCTCTTAATTCAATTTTTTAATTTATCTGATTGACGATTGTTTATAATAATTATTATAATTAACAAAAATTGCCACATCAAGTTCCATACAGTTATTTCGATTTTCAGTATTGGAGTATTTGGCATAACCTTATTCTAAAAGAATATTACGTTCTATCTTTCCTTTTAGTAAATTTGGTAGAATTAGTTGGTGTCATGAAAGACGATGAAAATTCTGTAAAATATCTAGTTGAACTGCAAACAGACGATTTATTACATAATTTCGTGGATGCGTATCCTGAATATTTTGGTAGCCGACAATATCCGTCAGGCAAACGTGATGGAAAAGCGCAGCCAAAAAACATATTGGCTTTCCCTTATACGCTCTATCCGTAAATCGTGAAGATCCGAGTACCTTGTGACAGCTACTCAAAACTTGCGGCTTCCCGAAGACTATTTGGAAAGATTAGCTCCGCATAAGTGTGCGGTAATCCTGTTAAAATGTTTGCCAACAAAAAGTCCGGGGGCATATTTGATTTGTGTACCCACTGTCTCCCGAACGAATACACGATGTTCGGCGATATTTGCACAGCTTGGCTAAACATTGGAGTGTGCCTTTTAGTGTGTCGACGCCTTTGGCGAAATGTGGCTAACGTTACGGGGATTAGTGAAATGTGCGCCAAATTCGGTTTAAATTCGTCTCTCATCAACGGATCCGAGATCAAAAACTTTCTATACCGGTTTTTTTCCTTTCTTTTTTCTTTTTTAAAATAAAACTTTTGGTCTAAAATAAGTTTGAAGAAAGACAATTTCTGCATTAATTTCTATTAGAAATTAATACCTAAATAATTTTTTTTACTATGTGTATTAAAAAAAAAACTATGTGCATTAATGTGAACAAAGAAGTCTGTTCACAAACATTAATTTTGTGAACAGTTCGGATAAAAAAATGCCTGTAATTTTTTATCCGAAAGTATTCTAAAAGTTGAATTGCATCTCATGAAATATAATACTAATACAATTTTTCAAAATATGCCCAATTCAACTCATTAGCACTTTTGCATTTTTTTGCACACCGAGAAAGTTTCATCGGTATCTTTTAAGTTAATAAACAGTAATGATAGAAATAATTCGTTATGTATTTTTCCGTATTTTATTCCACAAATTAATTCTATCCATTCAAAAAAGTGTGTAGAAGTGCATTAGAATTATATACTTTCAGCAACACGCTGAAAAAGACATTCGATTCAAAACCTTGTCTGTTTTACAATAAAACATTCATTGTCGCAGATAAACGTCGGTCGATCGGTGAAAAAACTCCTCCGGTACATTTGGGCGCCGGAAAAAAGGCGTCGCACGATTTTCTTAATGTATGTAATAATGTAATGAAATAATGTAAACGGGCAAAAAATCGAGGCCTCCGATCGAACGTGACATCTGTAATGACAGCTAATGCGTCATAATAAAATTCTCGATTTTACGCCGGGGGCCCTGGTAGGCGCTACTGGCATCGCGCGAATCTATTATATCACATTATTGTCGGCACCGAGTAAAGAAATGACTGATGACACGAGGCCCGACAAAGCGTCGCAGACGCTAACAGCCGAACGATATTTCATCGAAAGAGCGAAAAAAATGTTGCGCAAAAAATCGGAAAAGTGGGCGGCATTAATGCGACCGTTCCCGAATTTGTGGAAACGAATGGCCATCGACGTGCACTTTTTGTCCGCTTTTTCCCTCTTTTCGGGCGTTTTTTACCGGCGGTGAAAAGTAGGGTAAGACCGGCATTTGTGCGGCGATCGCGGGTCATTGTTCGAGACACTGTCGGCCGTCATTATTAAGTTTCCATTTAAGGGTTTTATGCCGACATGTTGGCCATTTGTCGACGTTAATTCCCCGCGGATTATTGGACCGATCGGGAAAGTAAGTGAATTCTGAACGAGTGATTTTGAATGTTGCGTTAAGGGTGGATTTGGTTTGGAAAAATTGGGGGGCATATTTGGTTTGGGTGAAGTTTTGTTATAGGAAGGAGAATGGTTTTTTGATCAACTGCAATGTCTTTTGGGAAGATATTTTGAGGGTTTTTTTATTTAAGAATAGAATGATTATTTGAGTATTGAAGTGGAAGGATATTATTTGGAACTCCTAAATTGTGTTCCTTCTTAGTATTCACACCCCTACGCGTTAGACTGTTAAAGATTGAACCTGCAGGAACTGTGAACGGCATGGAATTCCGCACCGCTGAGTTTGTATCAACACCAGATTGCCATCGGAATTTGACGCCGAAGGTGTTTACTTCATTTAGTTGGAGAAATTACCTAATTTATTCGTTATTTAAAAATGTTTTTCTTTAATAGAGGAATAGTTATTATTATTATCGAAAAAGACGATGATATAAAAACTTGCCGTAAATATAATTTACCTGTAATCGGAACAAAACGCTTATGTTATTTAACTAATGTTAACGGTCACTTTATGTATGTTAACAGACACTTTACGAAAAAAAAATGTACCTGAATCAAGTAGACATTTAAGTGAAATAAAGACGAAAAGAAAAAAAAAATAAACGAAAAATATTGAGTTTAGCTGGTTTAGCTAAACGTTTACCTACTACAAGTAAAAATTCATTTGTATAACTCGTTTTATGTTTCTTGTCCCTGGTTAAAGTTTTATGAAAGGTCGTTAATGAAAACCAATCATTAATGAAAACCTACGAAAAGTGCGACCGAAATTTAATTACTGTACGATAATATTTCATATGAGATCTTTGGTTATCATTACTGAATTTCAATTATTTTTATTTTATTTTTAATGATTTTTAATGTTCGTTTTAGATTCATCATATGGTAAAACGTTGTATTGAATTTTCGTTTCTTTACATTCCTCAAAATCTATGAAGAATTTTGGACTTTTGACGTCAGATTCAAAAGAAAATAGTACAAAAAATACCTTTTGATTCCAAATTATTCTTATTTATTTATTTATTTTGAAAACTGCCGCGGAGTCTCGAACCCGACATCTTATGATTACAAGTCCGAACACTTTACCGCTGGGCCAAAGCGGTAATATGAATGTCTAGGAAACTTTTGCTTAGATTGCATATGATACTGCTAATCTTATACATTAATATATAGTACCGTAAAACTTCTTTATATTATAAGTGGTAGAAAAATTACTGAACTCAACAGTAAACATTGAATAAAGAATAACTAACAAAAGAAACTGGCTTGGAACCATAAATGGAATTTTACTCTGGAAACCATACTGGAACCAAGCTTGGTTCAAGCATCCATTATTTCTAGACAAGTTTCAGGATTGGAAATCCATTCATGGAACTCATCCATTCATGGAACCAAGCTTGGTTCAAGCATCCCTTATTTCTAGACAGGTTTCATGATTGGAAATCCAATCATGGAACTCATCTAGAAAAGATTCCGTAAAAGTTCGGAGGAGTATTACGGATGTCAAAATGACATCGAACTTCAAAAGAGTTTCGAAAGACGTCTTTCAGACGTCACATAAAGTTCGACTAAGTTCGAATTAATTCGGATTTTCGACTTTTCGCGAGTGGAACGCATCTGAACTCATTCGAACTCATTCGAATTCATTCGAATTCATTCAAACTCATTCGCTCTTATTTAACGTTTCAAAGATGTCTTTGAAGTCCGAGGTCATTTTGACATCCCTGATACTCCCCCGAAGTCGTAAGAACTTTTACGGAATCTTTGAAGGAATTCGAACTCGCCACTCCCTCGAAATCCAATCATGCAACCTATCTACGAATAGTGGACAGACCCTTCAACCCAGCTTGGTTCCACATTGGTTTCCAAATCCAAATTGCATTTATAGTTCCAGCCCAGTTTTATTTTCACGATCTTCTGCACTTCGCTAACTTTGCAACTTAGACAATACACGTTGCACATTCCACATTTCTCAGCTTTATGAATCTCCCTACAATTCGCCGCCAATTACTCCTCCCCAAATCGACCCGTCCAAGCGCGAACCGACGTAACTTCCGCGCGGGCGGAAAATTGCCAATTTCCAGGCGGCGCGAGCGTCGCGCCTTTCCGTGCCGGCAATTTCGCTCTCCGCGGCGCAGTTTCCGGGCGGGTTCTCTCGGGCGAGCCGCTCGCGTCGTATATTACATGATTATGGCCAAGTGTTAACCAACGCCTTCAGCGAAGGGCCGGCGTTTCGTTCCGTTTCAGTTGCGAGCGACCCCTCTCCGTCATCGCACGGAAGTAATGTTGCCTTGCGCCCGGGTGTCTGTATAAAACAATAATAACGAGCGGTCCGGAGCAGTCGCGCAGGGCCGCGCGAAAGCGAGACGAAAAGAGAGCCGATGCCTGGCCGCGACATCGCCAATTAGTCACTGACGCTTAAAAACAGCGCCGAACTCCACCCAGCGCGCCGCCAACATTTTATGGCGCAATTCTACTTACATACTTGCAATTAACGACCCCGATTAGCGACTTCGAAAAAGCCCGCTCGTGCCATAAAACCGCCGGCCGACGACGCTCAGTTGCCACCGGGCGCCGGAGAATGCACGATTTTCGAGAGGGTGCGTGCGGAGACGAGGGAAATTGCGGTTTTTGTGTAAGGATCCCCTTACCGAAAAATACTACAGGGAACTATAAGAAAAGTCTTGTCGAAACAACAAGTAATTATTGGTGGTTACTACAAAGTTAACCACATGATTTTGTATAGTAAATTGGGCATTACAGGATTTTGTCATATAGTCGATATGACAAAAATAATAGTTATTATAGGTAACTCCACCTATAGTGATTTAGAGTGACTGTTCGAACTACAGTTAATATACTGTAAATTAACTTAAAGATTTTGTGCCTCTCGCAGTTCGAACTGTCTTACGTGAGACATTGGTTTATGATTTTATCAGACTTAATATTTTAAATTTGATTAAACTCCATGAAAAGAATATGGTGGAAATGGAGAATAGTATTTTTTCATAGATATTTCACTGCACGTCATTAAATATATATGCAATTTAATATAAATGTATAGGTTATGTAAGAGTAATCTGAAATTTGTTTGCCTCTTTACATAAAAATGCGCCATCTTTACTATATTGCAAATTACATGTAAACTAAAAACCTAAATTGCAAAATCGAATATGAGTTAATAACATTCATCCTATATTGCAAGTTTAAGAACAGTAAGCTCAACATTTGCAATTCCATCCTTTTTTAAACGACAGTACACCTCGAACATAATACAATCTCTAATAAGTTTTACTTTTGATGAATTTCAAAAGTCTGAAAACTTTCAATAATTAGGACATTTGCCTACAAACACAATTAATCATTACCCACGAAATGGTTTAAGTCTCAAAAATCGATGTCACCGACTTTCGATGTCCGGCAATTCAATCAAAGAAACAATGAAGCGTGAACCCCCGCACCGAGCACTTTCGGGCCTTGTTTATTTGTCAATTACACAAACAGTTCAGTCAAGGAAGTCGCATAAATATGCTCTCTATCGTAGCCCGAGCAGATAAGGGTGAAGAAGTGAAGTGAATACAACCGGGGGTGCAGTAGGCAGGGATCTTGTATGTAGCATAGCAGCTGCTATTGACACCTCGATACCCTGACTTAAATGGAACCAACCAACTCGCACTATACATCAATGCTTTGCTCTCAAAGGACGTATGTGTACAAATACGTAACAGATATATTGATGGCCGGACTCTCTATCCAGACAATCATCTTAACTTCCCTTTGCGCGCCGTGATTTCTTCATCAACTTCTTTCCACATTGTTCGCACAACCGCGTTTAATTATTTACGCGCACAATGCCTCGTCGAAGACAATAATTCTTTCATATACATCTTTCCTTTCATCGGAGTTGAGATAGCAAGCTGGAAATTGGTCGATTGCAACGATCGATTCTCCAATCAGAGCTGAAACGAAGCTTGTCCATTGTCGATATTTATAGAGTTCTGAAAATCGAAAAGTCGAAAAATAGACATCTTTCGGTTCATCGAAATTGAGTTAGAGTGGAAATTGGTCGATTATATTCATGAATTCTCCGGTCATACCTGCACGAAAATTGAACCAATTTACATCCTGCAAAGCTTTCTGACATTTGAGAAATAAAAACACAGTGACATTACACTGTGAAATGATATGTTAGTTCAAAAGTAAAGATCAGTTTGAAAAACATGCAGTCGAAAAGGAAAAAAAGATAAACACAAATGGCTTTCGTTTGACTTGGATTCATTCATTTCGTTTAAAATGTAATCCACTCCTGTTTTCGCTTTTTTCGGTTTGAATGGGACAATCGTGTCCTATTCAAATAGAAAGGATCTAAACAAATCTGTGTTTACCTACATTAAGGTAAACACAGATTTGTTTGCATCCTTTTTTCGATCAATGTTTACAATTATTTGACCTTTACCATACATTTGTCCTTTACTATTTTTGCCAGAGTTTCCCTCTGAAAATTTGCAGTGGATTATCTTTTGAGAGTGAAGTGGAGTAAATTGTAACTTTTTCCGACTTTTACTACAAAGTTACTTGCTGAGCGACCAGCGGATTTCAAAATTGACGTAAAAACGGCAGCAAACGGGTGTCGGTGAAAGGATATCATACGTTAGCATTAACAGGCAATTAAGTCGTCGCTTTGGCGCGCGAACTGTTCGACACAAAAAAGCAGATCCTGTATACATTGAAAACAATTTATCCGCGCAATTGAGCAATTAAGAGGGCCGGCGGAAAAGCACCGCGTCCGCATTGTCGTCGGCATAATTCGGTAATTAAAACGCGCAGACGTAACGGATGCTGCCTTGGAGGCACGTTGATCCCGCTCGATTAACATAACCTGCCGGCCAGGCCGACCGAGACAAGACGTCTAATGCCGCGGAAACTTTTTTATTACCCAGCTGCCTGACGCGCGGAACAATACCTGCAGTTTGAATAACTTTGGATTAGTTTTTAAATTTGACTCCATTTGATTTCGATGATCTACGAAAAAATGACATTTAAAACGAGACAAGTTTTTGGAAGCTCTATGTTACATTTACCATGATGTATGGTAAGAAAAGGAAAGAAACGTTAGAGTTTATTTAACATTAAAGAAAATCAAACGAAATAAGGAACTGTTTTGTTAGATTTCATATTGTTACCATAGAAAACTTGTGAAATTATATTAACTTTCTGGTGTCATAAAACACAGCAAACTCAAGTCTAGAGTTAGATTTTCTCAATTATAGGGAGACGAATTTGTTTTAATCTTCTTTTTCCTCATATTCTCTGAAAATCTCTGACAGTTCCAATGTTGAGAAGTTTTCAGTGATTTTAAGATATTTTCAGCAATTTTCAGAGATTTTCAGAGATTATATTTCTACAAGGGATATTCGTTTCTTTTGACCAGATTTATCAAATATTTTAATAACAAATGTCTGTAACTTTTACACGAGGTATACAAGAGATATTTAATGACACCCACAATTAAATACTATGTTAATCGTATACGTGACTATGTTTACATCATGTTTACACAAAATTGATATAAATCAGGATTCAGGGGATATTCACTTGAACATCGAAATTATCCGGTCGAACGAACGAATCCGTCGTCGTTTTACGGGGACTTCTTTGGCTGCGGGTTTATCGCCCCGATCGCCGTAATTGTATGGAATTACACGCGGCGGCTTACAAATGTAATGGCTCGGGCCGATAGCGCGGCGCGCACGTGGGCCGCCGGTTCCGCGCTCGGAGCACTTGGCGGCACGCGACCAATTCAGAGAAATAAACCCTTATGGTCCCCGTCGGTGTGTCAGCGACACACTCGACGAGTGTTTCTGATTGCCGAGCAACATACGTGAAGATAGATAGCGCGCGCCGCCGACCTTTCCATGACGCGGCTCCTCTTTGCCGATACTTAAGGCCTCTTATGGCCACTCGGCGACCGAATTAGCGTCGATCCAGGCGGAATCTTCCGCGGAGCCGGGCCAATTGATTGGAGGACGTGGAGGGTGCTCGTGGGATTTGGTTTAATGTGATTTAATGCGCGGAATTTAGGCGGAGGCGACTGGAAATTGTGTTAGATTAACGAGCACTGAAAACTGGGTTTAGAAAAATGTTGATGCTGCCGGAAGAAATATATGCCAGAATTTGTTTTTGGGTACACTGAGAAAAATTCTTGTAAAATTACTCAATATCTACATGATTAATGTTGTAAAATCGTACCTCTAGGAGTGTACCGAATGTTTCACGATGAGTTTGGAGTAATTTTACACATTTTGATGTAATTTCACACTTTTTGGTGTAACTCAAATCTAATTAAATCATAGAACGTAAAATACACAGGTCATCCGGTAAGAATATTTTTTTTAATATTAATGTAAGGCTGATGGTTGAAATTAATCTTGTTTCAGTTTAATTGTCGTTTATTTCTCGTTTCATGATTTTTACCGTAATAGTACAATTTGAACAATTAGCTGACTTTACACTATAATAAACAGCCCGTAACTCTTCTTAAGTATAAGGTCAGATATTGGAATTACGAAATCTAGCAAAATTGATGCATAAACATCGCTAACTTGATGTACCTATAAAATAGGGAAAGGATTGATTTGTGTTGGGAAACGTGGTGTCTTCGGGTACGTCCATTGTGTTTTCATCAAAAGCCTTCACCATTTTACTGGCTTTAAATACACTTCCGTCACTCTGTGACCCGTAAGCGCCCACATCGACGAGAGTAAAATTGCAATTCGCATCGGCGATGGCAAGCAAGATGTTGCTATAATTGTGTTTGTAATTGTAATGAACAGCACCCGAATTGGGTGGAGCAATTATCGTAACATGCTTGCCATCAATAGAGCAGATGCAATTGAGCATGTTCTATTTTTCGTAGAATTCCTTGGCGATAACTCTCCAATCTTCAAGTGTGGGTTTCTTAACATATTTTGGCGATAAGACTGTCCAAATTAGTCGGCAACTATTATGTTGTGTACGATGGAATCTTGTAAATATCCCTCCGTCACTTTGGGACCCGCATGCGCCTATAACAACAAGAATGAAATTACATTGGCGATGGCAAGCAAGATGTTACTATAATTGTGTTTGTAATTATAATGCACAGCACCAGAATTTGGTGGAGCAATAATAGTAAAGTGTTTGCCATCTATCGTACCGATGCAATTTGACATATTCCATTTTTCGTAGAATTCCTTGGCGATAACTCTCCAATCTTCAAGTGTGGGTTTCTTACCACATTTTGGCTGAAAGGACTGTCCAAATTAGTCGGCAAATTTCAACTATTATGTTATGTACGGCGGAATCTTTTAAATATCCCTCCGTCACTTTGGGACCCGTACGCGCCCATAACAACAAGAATGAAATTACAATTTGCATCGGCGATGGCAAGCAACACGTTACTAAATGTGTGCTTATAATTATATTGCATAGCACCAGAATGTGGTAGAGCAATAATGATGACGTGTTTGCCATCTATCGTACAGATGCAATTTGGCATATTTCATTTTTTGTAGAATTCCTTGGCGATAACTCTCCAATCTTCGCGTGTGGGTTTTTGGAGATAGTCGGTAAGTTTCAAGTATATTGTGTACGGTGAAATGCTCAACCAGAAACGTCCCAGCCAAATTCGCCATGCTGCAACTGGACAAGTATCTGAAACGATGAATTAATAGACAATGCAATACAGAATTAGTTATGACTTTCAAAAACAAAATTCGATTGCATTTTTTCTATCACAAAAGTAGATTCACAACTTCCATTGAAAAGTTAATATTGTTATGTTTGAATATAGTGAAAATATGGTTTAATAACATCTCAACTTTGCCATTTATTTCTATGCAACAAAATTTTGGGTAGAAATTAATAGAAAAGACATGGATTTGTATCCAAATTCAACATTCATTACAATTGACTGTAATTCATTTTTCATTTTTGAATGCTATAAATAGTTGAAATAATTCCAATTCCAATGTTTTACACGTTTGCTTATTTTTACAAGTTTGGGCCCGATGACTATCAGAATATATTGGAACTAATCGACGCTTAATCTTGTATATTTAAAAAACATCTCCGGTTCCGTCTCCATTAGAAATCTGAATTGCCGATCATACTGGCTTGCCACCGGTCTTAATTGAAGGAGTGACCTGACCCACCAGCGCCGCTGCCTACGGCGTCTTCTTTTTAAAGTGATTAAAATAATCAACACCGTTGGCAGAATTCCACACGTCGAGGCATTTTGCAGCAACACTAAAAAAAATGATACCGCAGCTGCCTTCACGCAACAAATCGGGACCTTCTTTTTTTTCTACCTCTGTTTCTGTTTATTGGCACCGAATGATCTTCGAAACGTCAAAGATTCGGTTCACTGTAAAAAAACATTTAATTTTAAATCATATTTGCTTGAAATCATTTGCAACTAAACATACCCAAGTAGAAATTTCGCTAGTTTTTCGTAAGTTGAGGTTAGAAACTCGCTAGTTTTTCGTAAGTTTTTCTAGACTA
>JABFPB010005427.1:0-13346 GCA_022817645.1 Ceratoteleas bidentatus
GGTCGTGGAATGGTTCGCTTTCGCGCCGCAAAACAAGCACGAAAAGTGGCGTTTTCGCATGCAGCATCGGGAAAAAAAAAATTCAACAAAATACAAAAATTTCAAAAAATATAACAAATCGAAAAAAATTCAATAAAAATTCGAAAAATTTCGAAAAAAATTCGTAAAATTGTCAAAAAAATTTAAAAATTCGAAAAAATTCAAAAATAATTCTAAAAAATTCGAGAAACTTCGAACAAAAATTTGAAAAATTCGAAAAAATCCAAAAATAATTAGAAAAAAATAAAAAAATTTGAAAAAAGTTAAAAAAATATTTAAAAATTCAGAAAAATTCAAAAAAATTAAAAAAGTTGAAAACAAAATTCAGAAAAAATCAAAACAATTCGACAAAATTCGTAAAAAATTCTAAAAAATTAAAAAAGTCCAAAAAATTCAAAATATTCGTAAAAAATTCGAGATAATTCGCAAAAATTGGAAAAATAATTCAAAAAATATAAAAAATCGAAAAAATTCAAAAAAATTCAAAAAACATTAGAAAAAATCAAAAAATTCAAACATTTTTGAAAAAAGTAAAAAAAAATATTAAAAAATTCAGAAAAATTCAACAAAATTAGAAAGACTTGAAAAAAATTCAGAAAACATCAAAACAATTCGACAAAATTCGTAAAAAATTCCCCCAAAAAATCAAAAAAATTCAAATAATTCTTAAAAAAATTCGAGAAACTTCGAAAAAAAATTGGAAAAATTCGAAAAAAATCGAAAAAAATTTTTTTTAATTCGGGAATATAAAAAAAATTCGGGAGAAATTCGAAAAAATTCAAAAAAATGTTTTATTTAAAAAAAATTTACGCGGCGGCCGCGGTTTAAAAGGAATAATCTGGCGTATTCAGCTTTCTAATGTGGTTCTTCCCGGCTGAAGTCCCTGAGTTAAGGTCTTTTGAATGTACTATTTTCTTGTAACAACTAAAGAAGTTTAAAAATAACTCACTGATTCTTTGACAATTTAATTTTTTTTTTATTTATATTTAATTTAAAACATGCAACTGTTAATGCACATAGTTATCTGAGTAAAATGCGTTTCAAGAGACACGGTAGTGAATCTGGCCAAGTACAAAAAAATAGTATAAAAAGATAAGTATATTGTACCGAAAGACGCTACAGTCTCTTATTCCTAGAGTGTTGCGAAACGTGGGGGTTTTATATTTTGTACTTAGTCAATACTTTGCAGTTGTTTACGCATTTTCGCGCAAATCTGAGAAAAACGCGTACAGTTACCCAGCCCACAATGTGCAATAAAAGTTTAATGTTTTTGATTTAATGGCTATGGTTATAAGTCGTTAATTTTTGCACGAATACGACAAGTTAAAAATACTCTAACTCCGGTACTTCAGACGTGAACAATAACCTTAAAATGATTCGTCAAGCATAAGATACTAAATTACTGTCTTTTTATTTTATTTTGTCAAGACGTTGATTAGATACTTAAAATAAGATCAATCAATTTTCTCACTGTGGGAGAATGTTGTAAAACGTTCAGATATGTATTTTATAATAACTTATCGCTAACAGTTTGTATCGCGTTTTCGAAGTGAACAAAATCACGAGAAACAAACTTTTGTCGAAAATAGACTATACAAAACGGATTTGTTTATAGAATTACATTTTCCCATAATAAAGAAATTGAATGATTTCGTTGCTATGTCAAACTCGACCTACTGATTAAATTAACGAAGAAGACTCTGACTCCGTGACTTTAGCTCTGACATATCACCTTAAGATTCTGTAAAACACACCATTCGCACATTTTTCAATAGAATTTTTGCATTGCTACTGTCGCGACTGCTAAATGATATAGTAAAATATCCTGGAAATGTTTTCCATAAAAACGGCTTGAAAAAAACTTACCAGAGGTTCATCCGGCTCTCTTCTAAATCCTACAACCCGCACGGTTTGCGCCCGCTCGTCGCTCGGCATAGTGGCCAACGTTCGCGGACGGGTTGCAACTTTGTTCCGGCTCCTGACGACCGCGTCGTGGATCTCCACGAGCGCCTTCACGTGCGAACTCTGCAATAGACCGGACAATTCTCGCGCGTTCGGGTCCGTCGACGGCTTGATGATTAGCACCACGTCACGGACGAGTTCGCTCAAGGACGCGCACACCGGCTCCACTGACGCCGGCGGAGTCTCCAGTCGCTCCTGCACCTGCAAAACGTGTCACCTCAGAGTCACATCCGTAAGCCGTGTTTCCGCGACAAGTCGCTCGGTTCAGTTACGCTGACGCCGAGACAGGAGAATTATGATAATAATCCGGCCGAAAGAGAGATGCCTTTGTGTCGGCAATGTTTCGGAGGAAGTCGCACAAAGGGGCGTCGGGTTTTTTTGCGAGAACAAGTGCGCCGAGAAACGAAGGAGCCGGGTTTCGCGGAAAACGCGTTTGAGGGATAAGGGTCGTTTGCAGGAGCGCAAAAATATTCAGGAGAAGTCAAAGGGAAGGGTTTAAGAGGAAAACTTCTGTTTTCATTTGGTCAGTCGTTGTTTTCATGGTTCAATATTTAAGAGTTACAAAAATAAAAAACAAAATGCAACTGATTTCTTTGCATTTCTTGAAAATCATAAATGTATTGCCTGTATTTCGTAGAAGAAATAGAGAGCAATTCAACTACATATTAAGGTAATTTCAATTACTTTAAATTTCATTTAAAAAGTTAATTGAAAGCAATAGGAAGTATTTGGAATACTTCCTATTTTTTTCTGATCAGGAAATTTTTTATTCTGATCAGGGCATTGAGCTTTATACTACAAAGTTTAATTTAATGTAATTTTACAGTAAATATTAAAACATGTTATTGAAATTTTGTTTTTAAGAAATTTCACAATGTAGATTTGTGGGTGAAGATTGTTCAGAATTGAAAATACTTGCCACTGGTTAAAGGTTCATACAAGATCATACAAGAAAAACGAATCATTAATGAAACACTATGGATTTCGTTGGATGGAAACGATGGAAACAACATGGCTTCAAAAATGCAAAATTTCCTATAGATTTTTGGGAATCCAAAGTTTAACAATTTTTACACTTAATTTTAATATCGTAATAAATTTAAAGAAATCATGCGAAATCAGTAAAAATTATATATCATATAATTAATGAAACTTCATAATAAACCAGTCAAGACATTCCATAACATATCATGACGTTGCTATGAAATTTCGATTGCACAATCCATTAATGATTCCTTTTTCTTGTATGATCTTGTATGAACCTTTAACCAGGGTGAACAGTTATCTATGTAAGTGCAGAGTTTTTTTAATGAAAAAAAATTTATTTCGAATCCACTTGCGAGTGCTGTGAGTGGATTGAAAATAAAATTGTGACTTCATAGATGGAAACATTCTGTGTAAATGAATAGCGAAACCGAATAAAAGACTAATTTGAAATGTGATTTAATGCTAAAAATCATATGTTTGAATTAAAGAAATGTAATAAATTCATTCTAAATATAGTATTACAATGAAATTGAAGAATGTAATAAGTTCACGGAGAAAAAAAGTATATTAAATTTTCGTATAAAGTATAGAAAAAGATGACTATATGTAAGTAATCAGAAAAATTCATATACGGTTATATGAAAAATTGGGATAAATATATCCCTATTTTTCATATACCGTATTTGAATTTTTCTGATTACTTACATATAGTCTTATTTTTCTATACTTAACACGAAAATTTCATATACTTTTTTTCTCCGTGTTAAAAAAAATATTATTAATTCTTTATGGATATCATTGGTTTTATTCGATACCGAAATTTGCACTGAAGATAAAAATAACTTTTTTTCATTTCATAGTTGAGTTTAAAACTAATGTGTAAAATGATATTCCTAAATTCGGTTACATTTTTGTCGTGTGATATTAAAGATTGTTTTAAATTTTAAATACCATTTTTAATTCATCTCAAATCCGATTTATTTTCGGTCCATTCAAAGGAAATATTGTGCAAAGGATTTTGCAAATTGATGAAATATGGCATGGGATTCTTTCCAAAAAGTGATAAAAAGCTATTTAAATTCAATTGGTGATATCTAAAGATATACAATAAAAGACATTTTTGGTTACGGGGAATTTTCAGATATTAACTGCATTTTAAATATCTTATAAAATGTATTTGATACGCCAATTTGATTGTCAGTTCAAGCATGGAGTAAATGTATACTATTAATTTGTTACTTTTTTATTAAATACCCACCAATAAATTTCTCTAGCAGAAAAAGATCTTATGCAATGTTCTTCGTCATTACCCAGCAACTTGACTTTTTCTCACACGGTACAATTATGAAATACTATGGCTCGTGATATTGTCTCATAGTTTCTAATTGCACGTAGGAGATGTACATTGCCACGCCAACCTTTATATCGCAAATGTAAAACGAAAAATGTCCATTGTATTTATACATCGGTTTCAATTAATACAACGAACGATGATTTGAACTATATAAATAAAACATTGACAAAATTAGTTGAAATTAGGCGTAATTTGTTTTAATTATTATAACGATGGTAACATCCGTATTAAAAACGCACCTGCAATTATTCTTAATTTAAAATCCAACGTTCAACGATTATTATGAAAAATAACCCAGCCGAGTTTCACGTGAAAGAATAGTCATGCATATTTTCGAATGTCCCCCTTTCCGGTTACGCTACTGCTATACGTACTGATTTGTACTCGTAACAGGTGTTACTGGAGAATAAGATAAAAAGACCGATAGAGTTACACACGCCTTATACCAAGTATAATAAGTACATGGTAATTCTGACCCACAGTAAAATTCCGCAAGGCCTGTAAAATGATGCTCCAAATAATAGCGAATTGATTTTTTTAATTATTTCTTAACAAATTTCGAAAACATATCCCACATCTCCACTTATAAAATATTTAACCCGAAATCCCCGAAAATTAAAAAAAATTTCGCCGACAAAAACTTATTTCATTGTTATATACACGAAATTTTTCATTTCAGATATATAGTACCATTTCATAAATTGCGAAAAACTAAATATTATAAATTCTTGCATTTGTATCAAATGTGTGTCACGTGAACAGAACAGAAAGGACTTTTCTGTAATGTATGTATAGAAAACACGCGAGACATAAATCCCCAATTACGTTTGCATTTGAAAAACGCGTTTTACATGTGGGTCAAAGCGGTTGCGTAACAAATTCAAAACAGACAATTCCTGTTGTAATCCCCGTCCAAAACCTTACAAGCTAAAATAATCAGTGAACACTTGTTCAACCAGAAAATTGTAAACTTTATTTCTTTCCTCATTCTTTTTTTCATTTTTGCTGAAAAATTACCTGTGTTAACAAACTGTATACTCAGACAAATAATTTAATACGTCGAAATAAACAATTTTTTAAAATAAATTCTTTATTTGTCGCAAATAAATTTTTTATTTAAAATTAATAATGACTTCTCTGAAGTAAACAAAATAATGTGGCCTAACTAAACGCGCAGTTACTTCAACATTTAAATATTAAATAAAAAAAATTACTTCACGTATTATTTTTTGTCAATTAAATCTATTGATTTGAGACAAGTAATTTTTTTCTGGGTGTAAACCCGTCTCGTCAAAGTTTCGTCGCGCAATACTCACAATTTCAGCCTCGCAATTAAAATTAATATGCATTGTCCTTACGCTGCGATCATCATGTCCAATCACTGATACACGATCATTATGTCATCAAACGGCATACAAATAAGACCGATAAGTCATGGCTGTAATTCGTATCATTGAAAAAAAATGCGCGACGAAGGTGAATGTGAAATGCTGCAAAGGCAACGGGAATTCCGATCAAAAATTTTACGTTAACGTATCGCAAATAAAGTACGCTTGTCCGGCCGTCACAATGCTTCTGTAACGACCATTTAATCACTACTATTCCCACACCGGCATTCAGACGCGTTGCTTTGTCGAACCAGCGCTTTACAACCGACGCAGGAAAAATAGTCAAAGTGGAATGCGCCGTACACTGGGGACGCAATTTCAGCAGCGTTACATTTGAATGAGGAAGTGTAAAGTTTTGATCTGAAGCGCGTAAAATAACGGAGAAAATCCGAAGCTGTTTAGTCAGGTGAAAAGGTAGGTGTTACTTTCGATGGGACACCCATTGGTTTCTTTTGTTGCGTTTATTTGTGTCGGATTAAGGTGTGGGGAAGTTGTTGCGCGTAAATTAATTGAGGTTAGTAGGCCCCTGGGACCTACTAAACGCGCGATCGTCAACTTTTCAAGTCATCGCAATTGCCGATACATTGAGGCTTCAATCTTGGCGCGTTAAAAAATTGATGCATATTTACGATGATTATTTCTGCGCGACAATAATTATTGCGAGCAGAGCGGACACGTTCGGGGTTAGAGCAGCAATGATAAATGTGAAAAATACAATTAGAGACGCGTTCAGAGCTAATGTGCATTAATGAGATCATACGGTGCATATATGTAAAACACATGATTCATGCATGAGGAGAAATAACGTAAAGGAATGTCTCCGACAATCAATTTATTTTTCGTTTCTGAAATAGTACTCGTCGGAGTTAGTGATGCATCAGTCTGTCTTTTTACTCAGTTTTTTTCTTCCGTTTTAGTCCAATGTACCGTATATGGAATTCGAATGAATGAACCGAGTTGTAGAAGGTTCAAATGTGAATTATTTTAGAAGGTAAATAACGATTTATGTGCAAGGTTTATTCATTTTATTTGCAATCAAATATTATGGACTAATAAATGTAATTTGATACAATGAATTTCACGGAGGTAAGTAAGCATGGGAAATGGTTTTTATTTTGTTAAATAAAAGATTATTTTTACTAACAGTTTCTGCTTTATCACTTTGAAATCACATTGAATTCTGAGTTTTTAGCTACAAAAAGCAAGAACTGTTGAGAACTCCAATATATGTGTCACAAAAGTTACCTGAATGCATAAATACAAGGCACTATATTACACAATGTTTTCACAAACAAAGGCCACAGTCAGCGAAAGTTAGTGGTCCAATGTTTCAGTACTACAGTCGAATGTTAAACAGAGTGTTGTCAATCGTAAAAGTACACAGTCACTACCAGTCAATGTAGAAATGGAACATTTGTTTAAATGTTGAACATAGTATTGGATATATTAGTATAAAATTTGATTTCAAATGTTATAGTAACCTTTTGCGCATTCATTATTCCTCATATCATCATTATTAAAAAACAAAGCATTCCTTGAATATATTGCAGCAAAAAATCAAATAAGAACTCTTTTATGTCGATGCAAAAAGGGAGATATTTTCATTCCATAATTACCATAATAGTAGTACTCATATAATCATATTGGAATGAAAAAGTTACATAATTTGTTTTTAGCTTTAATTGAGTTTTTTTCTTTGTCAATAAATATTGTCGATTTTAAAGATTCTTTTATTATTAGTACAAATTAAGATTCCATGTAACAGATTATTTTCCATACTTTGTAAAATATCAACTAGTTTGGAAGTATGTTATAAATTGTCATAACTGAAGCGCTAAGAATAAAATAATGGAATTAATGTTACAAAATAAAGAATACATTTTTATCATGATTCCAACAAAAAACATGAATAAATAGTTTGCAAATTCAATGTTTATCTTTATTCCTCATCAGATTCCAATGTGTCATTCTCCTTTACTACTCCAAGGCCAAACATTCCCTCTCACATTTCATTAGTAAAATATTCTCCTACAAGAACCTGCAATGAAAACCTATCAAAATCGAATCAACAAAACAGTCAAACTGTCTTCAATCTCTCCACCAATTCGCTATACTTTCACATTAAAAATAGCCTTATTCTCTCCTCTTCCTTTCACACGATCCGCTAGAACACAGCATCTTCTCACTTTTTCCTCAAAACAATGTACTCACTGGAAACTAATTCGCCTACAAACCTGGAATTATAAAAACTAATTAACTAACTAACCAATTGTCAAGTCAAATACATGTCATCTCAAATATATCATCCTCAATATATCTATTCCATCTAAATAGAAACAGCAAATATCAGTCCTCATGATCTATAACTGATACCCTAAAATGACGACCTAGAAATCAAAAAGGAGTCCAATAAATCAAATCTCCCAGTCATTCACTTATCCAAATCTCCCTAACTAATCCCCCTCTCAAATTCGTTCCTACTATAAAACACCCTTCCCACTGACATTTGTTTCATTTCATAAAAAAATGCAATTTCCATTTATGTTACTTCTACCTTCGGTATATCTGAGATAATAGTTGCATTCAATTCGATTCGAAGTGCATAGGATTTATGCAAGACAATTCTTCATATGGAGATTTCTCCGTAGATTTTCCAAAGGTCAAGTAATCCATCCTAAAAATCTCTTCTCCCAGCTATCTACAAACAATCTAAATTTCACATCTGTGTCGTTACTAAAAAATTGTTTCGCAAAAACGACCAACATATACAGCTAGGACCACTGCATATTTAACATCATTTGGACCAAACGCTGCCTAGAAACACATAGATACCAATAGAAATAGAGGTCAGTCCGAATTGTCTTTCTAAGTTTCTACGTGGTTTTCGTCCAATGATGACAAATGACACATCTCAGCAAATATTTTCCAACAGCATCTGCACGTAATTTGACGAAACGTTTCCATATAGGCCACCACAATCCACAACCATATAACCAAACCACCAACCCTTCACTTTCCCCTGCGCGAACCTTGCGCGCACCTATTGACCTGCCGCATCATCGCAAACCTCCGAAAATCTTATCCCTCATCCAAAAACGCAAAATCGCGTCACCTCCGTACCCAAATCCCTCGCGAATCCGAACGGAGTTGCGGCGTGAATTGGCGCTCGTGTGTGGGTCGCGCGAGTGCGCTGTTGCGCGTGTGTGGCTGCGTTCACGATTGGATGCCGTCATCGTGGCTATACCCGACGACAACAACGCCCGAAGCAGGTCTCACCTGAGCAGGAATGCGGCGGCCGTTGGTCGTGAAATCGGCGGCAGTTCGAAGGAGGAACGCTCTGTTTCGTCGGGATTCGGGCGGAAGCGCGGCGAGCTCTGGTTACGCGCGGCGCGGAGCGTGCGTGAAGCGCGCGGCTGTGCGTGCTATCGATCGGCGAGGGTGTGGGGCCCGTGGAGGTAGACGCAGCGAGCTCGGCGCGGCGGTGGCGTCGGATCACAACTGCCGCGCCTAAGAGCTGCCCCCCTTTGACGTAGGCAGAGTCGCTCTTCTCGCTCTCGGCCTCTCGCTGACTTGCTGACCGAAACAGGTGGGGGACTCGCGCGCTGTGAGAGTCGCCGGTTCAGCGGCGTGCACAACGCCGGCTCGAACATTTTGATCCCGACGGACTTTCATGGGGTTTTGAGATCATTCGAGTGGAAACTGGCGAAATTCTCTAGTAAAAGTAGAAATTCCGCCGTATAGGAAACATATTCCCATATATTTACAATATATGGGAATTTCTAAGAAATAAGTACGTTAGTTGAATCAACGTTGATTCAACGCTCCCGAATTCCTTGAATCAACGCTGATTCAACGATGCTGCATCAGTGATTCAACGTTGAGTCAACTTACGAATGTCCAGCGACAGTTGAATCAACGTTTTCAGCAAATATTGAGTCAATGTTGATCCAAGGTTGAATCAGAATTATCTGCTAAAGTTGAGTGACCGTTAATCCTGATTGAACGAGGATTGATTCAACAACATGTTAACTTTGTTCGAAGGTTAAGATAAGTCAACGTTGAATCAACATTGGGAACAACGTTGACTGAACGGCGAACAAACGTTAATGACATTTAACAGTATATAGCGAAATTTTTAAGTGTTCACTCGATGCCTTGATGCAAAGTTCTCAACTGTTCTCAAATATTGATTCAACTTTGATACACTGATGATTGATTGTCAACGTTGATTCAACCTGTGTTCTACGTTGAACCACCGTTAATTCATCGTTGAGCCGATAATGTTGATTCAACTTTGAATTAACGTTGGTTCAATGTTGATTCAACGTTTCCATAGTAGACATTTCATAGGGCATGCCCCATCTGAAGATTGGGTCCCTCATGGGCTTTTGTGGGGCAAGCCCAATATCCGTCATAACCAACTGGAGCCCATATAGAGCCTATATGAGTGCGCTCCATTGACATGTAACAGGGTGCCCATTGAGGGCCAATGTTGGTAAACGATGGATTATCGGTAAGCCCCACGTTGGAACCATGAAGGTTTTCCAGCAATGACCCTCATTGGTCCCAAGTGGGTATTCCCATGTGGGTACACGTTGGGCTTTCATGGGCGTGCCCAATGGGGCACGCCCTCATGGGTCCCAAATCGGTTCTTATTAGTAATCCTTCATGGATCCTGGATGGGGCCCAATGAATGCCCAACAGGTGCCCACATTGGTCTTACATTGGGAACCAAATTGGTACCCAATGTAAGGTACCCAATTGCATGCCCCATTGGGCGTGCCCTCGTGGGGCCCACTCGGGGCTCATATAACTTTGTCCAACTGGTCGTGCCGACTGAAAGCCCTTGTAGACTTGCCCAACTAGTATTCAGAATATTTCAACTACCTCTTAAATACTTTTCGTTTTAAGTTATATAATATATGTCGAGTGCGATGGTCTAGTGGATAAGCGTCCGATTCCGTAGGTTGCGGGTTCAACTCCCGTTGCAGGTCGCATAAAAAATTGGGCGTGCCCCATTAGACCCCAACTCGTACCCCATATAAAATATCTTGTGCCCCATGTGGCACAAAGGTGGCATGCCAATGTTGGCATTTCACCAAAACAATATAAACTAAAACAACATAACTTACACAATATAAACTTCCAAAACAATATAAACTACACAGAAAAAGACATTCGTGCGACTTTTACACTTTGAGAGGGGTAACTGTTACACTTAGACTAAAGAGTAACCGTTACCCGCATTGAGGGTAACAGTTACCCTTCTGTAAAGTGTAACAGTCGCACGCAAAAGGATAACTGTCGCACGATGTTATCCTGTTTGTTTTTTCCATGTACTAGATTTTGTAGTAAATTGTGATAAATTCCTAGGAAAAACTGCTTTCACGCAAGGTCAAATAATGCTGTAAACAAATGAAGAAGGCCATAAACCTGAAGATCGCGGGTCTGAGACTCTGTGTAGAAAATGTTTTTGTTAAGAAATAGAATTTTCGTTTACTATAAAAATATAGTAATTTGAACTGAAAATAATACGAGAAAATTATGAGAAATACAGGTACAAAATACTAAGAGGGGAAGCCTCGTCCTCGGAATGCTATATGATATAGTAATAATTAAGACAACTTTTCTCTCCGTGTAGAAATTTTGAAATTCTACGGAGAATCAAAGAAGCGAATATAATCAAGAGTGAGAATATAATCCATAACACTTAGACTGTTCGTAGATAGTTGAGAGAAGAGATTTTAAAAAGAGTACACTGAAATTTTACAGAGAGTCGGTGAAAATATGTCTACATGAAGAAGTATACCCAGAAAATGAAAAACGATACAAATAGATAGAATAATATTCAAAACGTTTCAGCGTTCTTTCCAGCGAATTTCGACTCATTAAAATTACGTCTGTCCCACAAATTAATACTTTTGAATTCGAAGACTACGATTGACATTTGGTCTACTCGTATCACAATATTGACTATACTAACCTAAATTAAAATTAATTTCGTCCAATGCCAAATTTACGATTCATCGAACAAGTGAACTGTATTCGATTACTCAGACTGAATCGTATGTAATCGTGAATTTATTATAGGAAACTGATCTTTTACATTTACAGCTAATATTTATTGATAGTTAATGCATTAATTAATTTTCAAAGTTATTAATTTAAAAAAGGTTATGCAGTCAATAGTCAACAGATTCTGGGCCAAGAGTGGAACGTGAATACTGGTGTAACAAATGGTGTCCACAATTGTTAACGAACTGTATATTTTCATTTGGTAATGTGAAAACTCTTAAACATTTAATGCAAGTTTAACTTGATTGGATGTAAATTTACTGAATTCTTTAAATTCATTTACCTTTATCATCTTTGTAAGAAAAATCAATTAACCAATGCCTATTCAAAATACAGACATTTTTACATACAGAAATCGACGAAAAGTAATCACTGCCAATTTTCTTGGACAATAGTTAATACTATCGAGGTAAAGTATCCAGTTATACAGGCTAAGCAGACGATATGACCCAGTGATTGACAGTCAAATATTTACGGTAATGTGTATATGTAAATGGTTTTTATACCATTATACCATGTGTAAACAACTGAAAGGTAAATGCAATAGTAAATCTTTCAATAACATTTAACTAAATAGTTATATTATTATAGAAAACCATTTCAGGTGTCAATAAACCATTTCTGGTCACCTGTCAACCGCAGGTTAACTTTACCTTAATTAATAACATCGTAGTAAGTTATACAGAAATATAAAATTGTACCTTTAACATTTTGAACAAAAATATGTATTAATCACCATCAAAGAGCTCAACTAGTTTGCCGAAATGTTATTTATCTTTACAATCTTAATAAAGTTTAAAGTAATAAGCTGAATGAATTATTTATTCATTTTCCAGTTTAATTTTTAAATAATTAAAACCATTGAAACAAATATCGGAACATCGAAACCCAAAACTCGTCTTGCATTTTAAGTACAGAAACCACCGCGTTTAATAAATTTAGAGAATATATTTTACGTTTAATGCCACATATTCCATAGACTTTAAATAAGCATATACAATACACTGGTACATCATCCCTTTCAAAGAATCAGTTATATAACTGCCATGCAGATCCAAAGAATGACTTCGCCTAATTTCTAGAGCAACGGAAATGAAAAGTTAATCTTTGTTCACAGATGAACAGTTTCATGCCCTTTCGAAGAACCATAATATTCAGTATATAAATTTAAAAACTAACTGAACATTTACATTTGCGCTCAACGCTACTCTATAAATAATTATTACCGAATCTTCCTGAAAATTATCCTCGGTTTAATACATATACTTTTTAATTAGATTCTGCGACACGAATTTCCACTTAGGAACCCATTGCCAGCTCCTACTCAGGGCCGGCTCTAGGCACGAGTAAGCAAGTGTTAACATGCTCATTTTACGGTGGTTACATCATAGAGGGCTAAAACTAATATTCTTAATAATTTGGTAGTTAGTTAAGTCACTTTTTGTGATTTTGAGATATTTGCGTTTAAGGTAGTTCCCCTATGAAGGGCCGTATATTTAGGGTGCAAAGTGAAAATATTATCATATTAATTTAATAATGTT
>JABFPB010005428.1:0-13320 GCA_022817645.1 Ceratoteleas bidentatus
AAGTACCACTCGTTGCCACGATCGCGAGAGATTATCGCAAAGCGCGAGGTAAATACTTTATTCCGTTTTAATTAACAATTTTGCAAAATTAAATTTATTGTAAGCGTTAAATTTCGTAATTTTTTGTACAGATTTGCACGATATTCTGTACGACGGACAAGACGACATTTTCACTTCTTTGCCGCAGATTGTAGAAAATGTACCGGCACCGCCTGGTAAGTATCAACAATTATCAGATAACGAAAAAATTGGAGTTTGCAAAATAATGCCAAAATAATATCTTACGTTCGTAGGTTTATTTGAACTGTTTGTCAACCGGCAGTCCAGACCTAGCGGTAGTAATGCGAAAAACTACGCCGAACCTTCTACCAGCGGTGGTAAATATTGAAAAAAATTAGCGCTAAGTTAAATTAGAAAAAAACAAAATTTCTAAATTGATTTTTTCTTGTTTTTTGTTACAAAGTTGGAGGTGCGAGTGAAAAACGCCACCACCATTTCACAGCTGAAGACGAGGAGATGATTTTTTTCCGATTCCGACGAGACGGTGTACGAACCTGAGACGGAGGACGAGAGCGACGACATCGTCGAAGCGTCGCCGGAAGTTCACTGTGGTGCGGGCGAAACTACCATTTTTTGATTCCAAAACAAGGAGTTTCGGGTGTTCAGTTTGAATTAATTTATAACTACAAATTGATCGTTCCGAGATCGCGGCCAGAGAGAAGACTATATCTCCAGCTTCCACAGAATATACAATCGTCGCATCTTTGTCATAGAGGTCAACTATTTTTATACCCCTTCCTTCATACAAGACTTGATATTTTTAAAATTGGCATATATCGGTTGGAATTTGGTCCCAAAAATTATCGAATCCTACAGTTTGTAATAGTTGTATATCAACGTCAGTGGTACTTATGTAATGGAAAATGCAAACAGGTAGTTTGCATTTTCCTATTTCCAGTAATGATAGGACGGTAATGTCAGTATTTGTCGCTTGGCAATCGTATCCTATTACCGCTAGAGTCCCTGGGAGTAGAAGGTAAATGAGGATTAGGATTAGAAATATCATTTTAACAGGTCTTAATTTGACGAGTTCTCGGGTACCTGTAGAAAAACGTATTAGTTAATTTGTTCAATTTATTTAATTTAATTTATTGAATATATATACAGGCAATCGCTCAATTACAATATTAAAATTATGAATAATATTGAAGAGTGTATAACATCGCTAAGAAAAATCATTTAAGCATAGTTTTAAGTATAAGGGAATTCGGCAAAGTTGACATGTAAACTATTTGTAAATTTAATTAAACGACACATATGCATGAAACAATAAAAATGTGTACGCGTGAACGGAACATGTCGTGTGAACATACGGGTGTGGTTACACTGTACCTATATATATATTGCTGGTTACAGTGTACATTTATAACACTTATATACTAGTCTTAACTTAGTTTCGTAATTCAATACCATCTATCATCAAAAAACCAGAATGGGATGAAGTCTTCATCCACTTCTTCTATTACATCTTTGTCTTCTTTCGCGACTTCTTTTGAGGGGGGTTTTGGTTTATCTATTGGTACGTAGCATCCTCCCCCTATAGATGATACGTAATCATATTTAAAACTAATCGGTCTAAGGGCTATGTATTCTTCGCATTCTTCACACCCGCATAACTCACGCCACGGGGCATCTGGAGATATCCTGTGAAGATGTCGGGCTTTTCTTACTATTCTTATGATATTTGGATCGAGAAAATTAATTTTTAGGATTTGGTTTTCCTCATACTTCCTATGATTACTACAAAATCCTAATCCGAAGACGTCGGTGTATACACCTCTCGCTTCGATTTCCATCAGAGCTGTATAAGATAACCCGTATTTGCCAAGACCCATAGTAGACATATGGTACCAATTATGTACACGTACCATAATATCATCGTGAGGCCCGCACATTGACTTTTGTTCCATGGTGGTGACTGCGTTGACACAATGGTCAATTACGCATCGCCGGCCTAATACTTTATAGGTAGAACCTCTGTACTTCCGTATTTTTGATGTTCGGGTGACATGTTCTAATGCCTGTAATATCAACCTCCTTGATTCTTTACCGAAATCTAAAGTCTCCCGGAGGGATAATACCAGACTTTGTTCTTCAGCCGAAGGCTGCCTTATCCATTCGAATCGGCTGTCGTTGTCGAACCAATTTATCATTGCTTGGAGGGAGGCTATCAATTCTGATAATTTCGTCTGTAATACCTGTCTAACAAATGTTTCTTCATCTAACTTCTGAGCCTCCGTCCTCAACTCCCATCTGGCTACAAAGGCTCCGATGATCACCGGGGTCGCGTTCAACTCTGGTTGGAACATATTAAGCTGGAAGATTGATTACTTACTATTAGATTTATTTAATGGTATATGATATATTATAATAGTAATGGTAGTCGTTAACCTTATTATTATTATATTAATTAGTTCTCTTTTTTTTGTCGTTATTACTGCATATTCATATGTGTTGATTATAAACGTTCATGCAAATCAAATGTTTCTTCATGCAACAAATTCAATTTTCTTAGCTCAAGATTGTGCACTTTCATGCTAGACTTGACGCAAATTTTTTTTTTTAGTTTAAAACCACCTATCATCAAAAAACCAGAATGGGATGAAGTCTTCATCCTCTTCTTCTATCACGTCTTTGTTTCGGTCAACATTTAGTTGGGGGGCTTTTAGTGCGTTCAACAGTAAAAATTTCCCCGCCCATTCCGATGATATGTATGTATCGCCAAAGTTTGCAGGTCTACGAGATACATACTCCCTGCATTCCTCGCATCCGCACAACTCACGCCACGGAGCGTCTGGAGTTGTTTTGTGGAGGTGGCGAGCCTTTCTCACTAACTTCATTATGTTTTCGTCAGGAAAATAAATTTCTTCGTTTTTCTCTTTCTCAGAGTCTTTAAAGCAATTATTAAATCCAGACTCAAAAACGGAGGAATACGCACCCCTTGCCTCGATTTGTAACAAAGCCGTATACGATGTTCCATACCCTTGAAGTCCCGGGGGTGTCGAGTAAACCCAATCATGTACGCGTTCCATGACGTCGATATGGAATCTACACATTGATATTTCTTCACAGGTGGTGATGGTGTTGACACAATAGTCAATCGAACATCGCCGGCTCAATACCTCATAAGTCACATCATGGTACCTACGTATTCTTGACATTCGAGTGATGTGCGCCATGACTTGTCGCGTAAGCCTACTTGCTTCTTCACCCAAATCCAACGTTTCTTGGCACGATAACCTCAGGTTCCGTTCGTCAGGTGAGGGCTGCCTTATCCACTCGAATCGTCTGGTGTCGTCAAACCAATTTACCATCAAGTCGAGCCATGATACCAGTTCTATCAGTTTCTCCCTGAATA
This sequence comes from Ceratoteleas bidentatus, assembly GCA_022817645.1. Classification (NCBI taxonomy): domain Eukaryota; kingdom Metazoa; phylum Arthropoda; class Insecta; order Hymenoptera; family Scelionidae; genus Ceratoteleas; species Ceratoteleas bidentatus. The sequence goes on from JABFPB010005428.1 coordinate 3,419, forward strand.
TCCCTTTGACAAAGGCTTCATCCTCCAGCCTTTGTGCCTCTGATCTTCCTATGACTACCGAGGGTCTGTTGGCGTCATTTAATTCCCGTTGGAACATGTTTAACTGGAAGATTGATTATTTATTTATTTAATTGTGCATGAAGTGATCCTTAATTTGATTATTATTACTAATTGATTATTACTGTTACTATTATTATTATCATTACTGCTAGGGTTAATGTATATTTATATTTATTATTTACATATGCGCATGCGAATCAACGTGCTCTTAATATATATTCTCCTCATTAGGGGTTGATTGTGTTTGATTAAGATTATGATTTTTGTTGACAGGTTTTCGTGCTAGCCTTATTCTGTCGGGCGTGACGATGGAAGACTTAGTTTTACCAATCCCGGAGATCCTCAAGCTTCCTCGCGGAAGAATCTCTAATATTTTATGAGGGCCCGTATATCGATCTTCCAGTTTACCTGGTTTTGGTCCGCGTCTAACGAAAACATTATCGCCAATTCTGAACTGTACGGCGTTCAGTTTTCTGTCATAGTACATTTTGGACCTAGTTTTGGCATTTTGCAAATTTTCTCTTGCCAATTTTTGGACTGTATGGAGTGTTGTCAGGAGAGTAGACATATATTCATTATAAGTTTGTATGTCTTTTTCTCCATAATAGGTTTCAGAAGAAGGAACGCGGGCTTGTCTACCATATACTAACTCGTAGGGAGTAAACTTAGTCCCTTCATGGACACTGGTGTTATATGAGAACATTGCTAACTCAATCCATTCATCCCATTCTACTTCTTCATTTGCATATTGTTTAATGTACTCTACAAGAACTAAATGGGATCGTTCTAAACTTCCGTTTGATTGGGGATGAAAAGCTGAACTTTTGTATTGTTTTATCTTGAATATTTTCGCAACTTGTCGCATGAGGGCGCTCAAGAAGTTGGCTCCCTGATCTGTAAGCACTGAACGTGGTGCTCCGTGTACGCATAACAGTCTTCTGACGAATGCATGCGCTACGGTTGTTGCCCTACCATCAGCCAAAGGCACGGCTATCGAAAACTTTGTAAGTAAGTCTTGCATTGTTAGGATCATGACATTTCCATTCTCAGTTGCAGGTAGGGGTCCTACTATATCCATAGCTACAATATCGAATGCAGTTCCTGGGGTTTGGGTAATGACCATTGGTTGACGAGTCTTTACCCGAACCAATTTTTTCAACTGACAAGGCAAACATTGGCCAATAAAATCTTGTATGTCTAACTTCAGATTAGGCCAATAATACCTTTGTCGTATCCTATTATAGGTTTTAGTGACTCCCTTGTGCCCTGCAACTGCGCTACAATGGCTCTCTTTTATGATGTCTTTTCGTTTGTTGGGAGGTGGTTGAATGACATTCCCTAAACATATAGTTATTTTAACTGTGTCGTTTTCAAAACAAGTACCTAATGCTTTATATACATTTTGCCAATGTATGCCCTCAATCGTAATAGATCTCGCTATGCTAAACGATGAAACTTTTAACCTCAGTAATTCTTCTCTCAAAGATTGAAATCCTTTGTTAATATTCTGCATAATTTCTTCGAGATTTTCCTCATTGGGTTCGCTAATAGGGATGGCAAAATGATATCTTTTCCCTTTATTGTGCAATTTGACTACGCCTTTTTCAATATCTGTGAAACGAGGGAATTCATTTAGCTCTTTTAGCTTAACTGCGCCAGAGTCTAAACAATTCCCAGTAACATCAATAAAGTAGACCAGGCTGTCTTTTCTCATATGCAGTTGATCGCGGGTTTCGAACATAAAAATGTTCGTTGGCTGCCTATGCCTGTTTGCATCTACTTCGGGGACGATTCCTTCATCGATTTCACAGTCGGAATTTACATCTCCCTCATCTGTGTCGGAGTGAATTTCATCTTCGGAACTGAATTGAAAGTCTCCAAGTTCGGGTTCCATGATCGATGGTCTATCAGAATCTCCTTCGTTTACTGATGTATCCCTATTGCTAATGTCACTATTTGTATTGGCTCTCAATTCGTGATCTGAATCTTTATTCCAATGTTCTATTTGAGAATTTTCTATTGGACGGTCCGGATCACTTATTGGAGCGACAACTTCCTTCACCTTAGGCTTATAACTTCTCAAACTCTTACGAATACTAACTGTTCTTGGTAAATAGTCATCTTCGCTAGTGAGTGATGATGAAGTCATATTTCTTGATATACGTCTACCAGAATCTCTTACGCTGACTAATATATCCTTATTGTTAATTTTACTATTCGTGTCGGCTCTCAATCCGTGATCTGAATCTTTACTCAAATGTTCCGTTTGAGAATTTTGCATTGGACGATCCGGATCACTTATCGGCGCGACAACTTCCTTTACCTTAGGCTTATAACTTCTCAAACTCTTACGAATACTAACTGTACTTGGTAAATAGTCATCTTCGCTAGTGAAAGATGATGAAACTATATTTCTCCTTATACTATTGTCATTATTATTGACCGCAGACTTTTCTATTGGAATATAAGATCTTTCAGGTTCTGGCGCAGTCCAGATGATTAATTCTAAATGTAAATATTCTAAAGCTTTAATTAATATTTCCTCAATTTCTGTCCAATCTGTTCCATCTATATTTTGTGTCCTCTTAATTATAATTTGCTGTAATCTTAACTCTTTAATCTTATGTGCTAATTGAGAAAAACAAAATTCTAACCCCTCAACACTTGTCTTGCTTGTTAAGTTTTGTTTTATAGCTATCATTAGAAGTCTTGCTTCTTGTTGTTTACTAACTCTTATCTCACCTAAAGCTAAATTTGTTAACTTAGGATAGAAATATTTCCTTGAAGATAAAAGCCAAAGACCACAATTAGCAACTGGAGCCCCGTAATCTTGGGTTATGAAGATTAAGTGATTAGGCTCGGTGTAAGTTGCAATGTTGTTAACGTGTTTAACATGAAATTCCTCATGTATAATCCTGATTAATGGAGAATTACTCTCAACTAATCCACGTTTATCAACTATTGGTTCACATAATGTAACGGTTAAAGTATAATCAGCCAAAGTCTGTAAAATTAAATCTTTAACAGACTTCCAAAGTGTTTCAAATTGCAACCCTAGTTTAGTCATAGCTATCGAGTCTAAATTTTTGGAGATAATTGTATCACACAATTTAGTGAGAACTTCTTGCCAAATCTCTAAGTCAATTTTATCTTCTGAATTGGACACTATAGGGACTAAGATGACGAATTTAGGTCCATTCTTTAGAAGGTTGACTGAATTTGGTCGGAGTGTAATATTTTCTATATCTTTAGGTATTGCTAATTTATCTGTAGGACAAAATGGCAATCCTGTCTCAGACTTCACAAAAATCAGTCGATTGTCCTCTACCTTTGTGATATCGTCTTGAACGTTTATAATGTTTATCAATGGTAATTCGCTTAGAATTGGTTCCGGTATATATGGTAATGGGTTCGCCATTGGCTCGGGTGACAATTTGAGTTTTGATTTTCGGAGTATATTAGGGATGTGTTTGGTCTTCCTAATTGGTGGTAATTTTAATGGTGATTTTAGTAACAACTTAGGCTTCGATTTACGAAGGATGTTTGGAATGTGTTTAGTCTTTCTATTTGTTTTATCCTCTTCTATCATCAACACTGGAGAAGTTTCTGAAACAACTGGGTTTCGGGATAAGGCATCGGCGTTAACATTAGTTTTACCAGCCTTATAAACTACCGAGTAATCATATTCTTCTAACTTCAGTCGCCAGCGGGCTAACCGCGAATACGGGTCTTTTCCGTTTCTAATACTAACTAAGGGTTGGTGATCTGTTACCAGGACAAATTTTCTGCCATATAAATATGGTCGGAAATGTCCAACGCTTGCTACTATTGCTAATGCTTCTTTTTCGTAGGTACTGTACTTTTGTTCGGTTTGGTTAAGAATACGTGAATAATAGGCAATGGGCAAATCTTTACCAATTGGACCTTGACTCAGTATACTTCCTATGGCAATTCCAGATGCGTCAGTGGTCAAAATAAAAATATTATCGAAGTTAGGATATTGTAGCAAAGGGGCTTCGCATAAGGTGTTCCGAAGAAGGTTAAACGATTCTTCCTGTGATTTTGTCCATGTAAAAGGCGTGTCTTTTTTCAATAATAAATTCAATGGCTTTGATATTTTCGCGAAATCTTTGATGAATCTTCGATAGTATCCCGCAAGACCTAGGAATTGCTTGATATTGGTTGCAGTTTTTGGTCTTGGAAATTCTTTGACCGCTGACAATTTCTTAGGATCTGGTTTAACACCGTCTGCGCTTATTATATGTCCCAAATATGATACTTCCCGTTTCAGAAATTCGCATTTATCAGGTTGCAACTTCAAATTCGCTTCTTTCAGGCGTTTCATCAGGCTATTAAATTTCCTATCATGCTCTTCAAGGGTTTTCGCATATAAAACAATATCATCAAGGTATACGAAAAGTTCGATTCCTTGCAATCCGATTAATGTTTGATCCATTAACCTTTGAAAAGTGGCTGGGGCATTTTTCAAACCGAATGGCATTCGTTCGAATTCATAATGCCCGAAAGGGGTAGAAAACGCTGTTTTATGCGAATCATCAGGATTCATTTTAATCTGATGAAAACCTGATGCAAGATCGAATATGGAAAAATACTTTGCTTTACCCAATTGATCCAAAATATCTGTAATATTTGGTAGAGGGTAAGCGTCTCCTATTGTCTTATCATTTAACTTCCGGAAATCTAACACTAATCTCCATCTCTTATTCCCTAAGGAGTCTGCTTTCTTGGGTACTAACCAAAGCGGGGTATTATAAGGCGAATTGGAGATCTTAATAATATTATTTCTTAACATTTCGTTAACCTGTTTATTTATCTCTTCCTTGTAGGCTACAGGGTAACGATATTGTTTCGTCATGATTGGTAAATCATCTGTTGTCGTTATTTTATGAACTACTTTGGTGGTGCATGGTAAAGGTTCTCCCGGTATATGGAACCTATCTGAATTCTTCCGTATTAACTCTTTTATTCTTTCAGCTTCATCATTACTCAGATGATCAAATCTCAGTAATGCTTCTATTTTATTGCTTCTATTAGACTCTGGTTTGGATTCACTTGTTTCCGTTGTAATACATACTTTGGTTTCGCAGTTTTCCAACAGTAATGTATTATCTCTGAGTCTCTTCAAAAGCATCGTTTTGGGTAACGTTTTTAATCGTGTTAAATCTAAATAGTCAAATGGTTTAAACTCGGGATTAACTGAGTTATTGTTCCCTAGCTTTTCTTGACCATTAATTTCGCAAGTTTCTCCATTTCTTTCCTGTATGATTTCATGATTATCGAAGCGGAAGGACACCTCATTTGTACTGTAAGGAAAGTTATTAATGATTTGCTCTTGTGGTATGCTGTTTTCTATGACCCTAACATTTGAGACTTCAACTTCTCTGGCAATTTCCCTAACCTCTGAGATTTTATTATCTCTGAAAATCTCTGTAACTTTTGAGATTTCGTTATCTCTTAAAGGTTCAACTCCTATTTCTATATCCTCCTCATCCACTTCTTCATACGCTAAATCATAATTATAATTATATTGCGAGTCATCATTGATATAAAAATTCCTATTGTAAGTGCAGATTTCTTCCACTTCGTTCAGTTCGTCATAGTGCTCATAGTACTCATTAGTTGGAATCTCTGATTCATTCATTCCCACGATATTAATGCTATTTGGATCTACGGAATCCATTTTGAAAAATGGAATTATGAAACCATTTAATTCCAAGGATTCGTCTTCGTAATTGATATTGGCTTTGTATTCTCTAAAGAACTGTGAACCTAAAATTCCTGCTTGTTTAATAGGAAAATCATCTTCTACTATATGAAATATGGTTTCGCACCCAAATAATGTTACTCCCATATAACCTTTAGTGTAGATGTAATTGTCTGTAATACCGCTTAATTTTAATATTTTGTTATGGTGTAAGTCATCAGAAGAGCTAACATATTTCCTTTTTAACAGGTTCGGCCCTGCTCCAGTGTCTAGCATGAGGAACAAAGAGAATTCATCATCGTGCGCAATCTGGATCGTAGGTGCCTTACTCACGGTGTTGAGTTTGACTTCTGCCGTTTCAATCATTGGTCGTTCGATGGTAGGTATGGGCGGTAATGGTCTTCCCTCTGACTCCCGCCTTAGTCCTTGAGGGATTTCTCGTTTCCCGACTGCATTTTCGTAGAAGATTCATTTCTTGTTGGTCCTCCTACAATTGCATAACAATTCGGAGCCGTATGCCCATATTTTTTACAATATTGGCATTCATTATTTTGTCGACTTTTCAGTCTTTCAATCACCTCATAGCACTTTTCCGCCGTGTGTCCTTGTTTGTTGCAGAATTGACACATCAGGTTTTGCATCCGAACCGCGTATATACCTTCGTTATCAAGTTCGTCTTCTTGGGTATAACGTACTTTCTCGTACCTAATTTCTCGATATCTTAAATCATCACGGTTGGACTCGTGTCTTTCTCCTGGAGGCCCACCAAAAATGGCATAGCAATTCGCAGCATTATGACCCAATTTTTTGCAAAATTGACATTCGATCCTAGCAGGCCTTGCTTTAATATGTTCAATAACGTCAGGGCAAGCCTCAGCTGTGTGCCCTGATTTTTGACAAAATTGACATAAATTTTGCTGCGATTGAAATGCATACACGTTATCGTTCATATATTCTTCTTCTTGGGCGAATCTCACTTTATCGTGTCGATATTCACGTGGTCGTGGTTCATCACTCATAACCTTGTTTTCTAAGTCGAGCACCTGGCTGAACACGTGTTCCAGATCTTGATTTTCATCCAAGAAATATCTCAATTTCTTAGTTAATCCTTTCGCGAAAGCTTCTACTGCGTCCCGTTCAATTTCGTGGCGTGTAATTCCAGGACAATTCGTTTGGTATTGTATTTTGTACGCGTTTATTATATCAAGTTTTTTGTTTTTGACTCGATTGTAGAAGTCGACTGTCGGTTCATACGGTTCTTGTTTCATATCGTGTAAAGTTTTTCTCAAATATGCGCATGATTCGCGTGGTGTATAAACTGTCTTTAGACAATCTATTAACTCAGAAATAGTCTGAAAATTTTTTCCCCTGATCAAGGCTCGCGGACCTTCGCCCAATTTTGATTTAACTAATTTCACCAAGTTAAATTCAACATATGCTGGAAGCATATCTCTAGCTTCTTCACAACCCATAACGAAATCATCAAAGGTTTTACGTTGTCCGTCGAAACAAGGAATAACTGCGAGGGCATCCTTTAACCCTACCATATACGCATTTGGCATTGCATTGTTATGGGGAATTTCTTGCCTAACTTGTTCGCGATAATTCCCATAGGGTTGTTGCCCTGGTACGAATGGCCCATGTGGTGTTTTATGCGTAGATTGCGAATATTGTGGAGGTTGTTGGTGCTGTGTAGATTGTTGATATTGTGGAGGTTGTAAATGCTGTGATGATTGTTGATATTGTGGATATTGTGGATATTGTGAATAGTGTACAGATTGTGTTCGCAAGTCGTTTTTAAGAGATCTCTTCTGCTGATTTCGCCCTTTTGCATTATTTTCATTGTTGTAGTCAAAAAGAATTTTGGGACTTCTTCTCTCGGCATTGTTAAAACCACCCATATTTCGTCTATTTTCATTAATTGGAAAATTTATAGCTGTTTCATAATCAAAATTTGTGGGAGAATTGTGTTGAGTTTTCATAAATTCTCTGTTTATTGATTTATGTTCATCTATTCGCGAATCTACGGGGGGTGTATTGTGATTCTGCTGATATTGGAAACTTTTGGGAATTGCGCCCTTATTCCATATATCTCGAATTGCGGTTTGGGGAGTACTATTGGCAAAACCTGTCCCTATTGGTTGATTCTGTTGGAACATTCCTTTGGCTGAATTATTATCACTACGTGAGTACAAGGGTTTTGATAGACTCGGGGTTTCTACCAAATCTATTTTCAATTCCTTATATTGGTTTATAAGGGAATTTTGGTTAGGCGTAGTGGTTTCGTGTGCTTTTATGTATTGTGGGTATATGACCTTTTTTATGGTAGAGTCTTGTGGTAATGTAAATCCTTTCATTGTAGGTGTTTGCGGGCATGTTTTTTCTTGAATAGTATTTTGTATTTGCTCCTTAGTTGTTTGTTTAGAGATTTCGGTATTACCAAACGTTTGTATATCCGTGTAAGTGTCGAAATTCGAATAAGTGTTGGGGTCTAATTTTGGAATTTTATTAGAGGAACCGTTAGTGGGGGACAAGGCCTTAGCACCATCATTTTCAAGTTCTGACCGTTATCACTGCTTTTGGGTGTTGACCTTTCTAAATCAATGTCATCACGTTTAAGTGGCGGTTGAACCTTGTCTTTTTCATCACCTGCTTTTAGTTCAAGCGCACGAGTTTGACTTCGCGTCCTGATTCTACTACGCTCGATATCTTTTGTCATTTTCCTATGACGTTTCTAATGCACAGTTTGGTTTTCAATTATATTTTCACTCTTATTTTCATCAACCTGTTCGGTCTTGATGTATGAAGGGGATTGTTCAAGTTGAATTCCGAGTGAATCCGCGAATTCTCTAATTGCAAGTTGCGCCCTCTTTATGAATTCCCTAGCTTTTTGTTTCTTGCCTGCCCTTTTCCTAATTTTTGGCATTTTGGAATTGTGTTAAGATCCATATAAAGAGACAAATCATTGTTTCCTTGTAAATAAGACTAATTCTTGAATGTTAATTGCTTCGCAATAACATTAACAAAACTAATTTATATATATATATATATATATATACAACAAATTTATTTATATATATATATATATATATATCTGTATATTTTTTTAACACTCAAGTATTATATCACAATCATCGCCCAAGCAGAATAACCGCTGGAGCGATTGTAATATAAAACAATATGGTATGAAATATTGCTTGCGACATTTGTTAACCCAAATTTATTTTTTTAAGGTGCACCATTATCCAGACGGGACGACAAATGTCAATAGTGGACTTATCCAACAGTTGTTATCGTCGGAGAAGCCAACTATTTGGTAAATTAATAATAATAGAAAAGGATTGTTTATATGTTCATGAAAGATCGAACAAACGTGTAGCCCAAGCAGTTTGTACCGCTGGAGCAATTTACTCAATCCGTCAAAACTTTCAACAATCAGATTAATTGCAATGATCAGTATAATTTAAATAGACATTATTGTCCTAATCAGCTGTCAAATATAGCACAATCTTAAGCCCAAGCAGCTTACGCCGCTGGAGCTATCAAGTTCGATTTCGACAAGCCTTAAAACAATATCGCTATTCACAATAGAAAATATAAATATACAAATATTTTTGCTAAATACTTGTCAAGTATCGATTATGATATTTAACCCAAGCAGTTATTACCGCTGGAGTAATCAAGTTCGATTCCAACAAGCCCAACAAAAATAAATGTTTTAAGATTAATTTAATTGAACTATGATTTTTATGATTTCAGTTCAAGGAGTCGCCGAAAATCCGTCACTGAAGCCAATGCACGATTAAATTGCAAATCCATGTATTCAACGATTTTAATGTGAAATTATAATTAAATAATTATATATATATTTGGGAAAATTGTAAAACGCAATTCATATACAGTTTAGCCCAGGCAGAGTGTACCGCTACAGCACTTTCAGTATATCTTGCGTTGAATATTTAGTTCACAAATGTCACAACACTGCAATTTGTATTATATTACGAAAACTTTCAGAATGTATCCCACCGCTGCCACCAATTTTGTTACGTCGTGGGTTACACGACGTTTAAGTTTTTTTTTTAGAAAAGATAGACTCCTTTTGAGTCAGGATCGAAAT
>JABFPB010005429.1:0-13339 GCA_022817645.1 Ceratoteleas bidentatus
TTTATAATGTGTTTAACATATTACATATATATTAAACGTTTAATATATATACATAATATGTTAAATACATACAAAAACTTTTCAGATTAAATATATTATTATATATATTTAATAATAATATATTTAATCTGAAAAGTTGTTGTATGTACATTGTTTGAACCATTTCGACGATTTTTTAACAATTGTTGTTTTTGTTTCTTAAGGATAAAATGTGAATCGTTTTTTGATGAGTCAAATAAAATAATATTGGACTTAGATTACGCTCTTCTGTATTCAAACTGAATATTCTACAATTTTGAAGTTATAGTTATTTGTTTTTAAATAATGTATGATTCTACTAAAAATTAAGAAAAACATACCCGTGTGCATTATTGACATTTCTGTACTTTGCTGATAGTACTCAGTAGACGAGAATCGATTAAAATAAAAAAGTTCTAATAGTAAAATGAACACATTAACCATTTGGATTCAATTAAAAATGTTTATCAAATTGGCTATAACAGTATTTTTCCAGAAATTAAGTGTAAGAAATTGTATTAAATAAAAAATGGTGGCAAATTAAATTAAATTATTATCTTAAGTGTTTAATTGTTATCTTAAGTTGGAAGTCTCTAATTCGATTCTACCGCCATTTCAATTGACAATTTAATACAATTACTTTGCAATTAATTTATATACAATTAATTAAATACTGATTTCTCGTTTGTCGCTATTATTACCAATCTGATATAACGTATACATTTGTGATTGGTAATGTGTCTATTTTACGAGAACTGTTTAATTTTAATTGTTTCTCGGCTACAGAGCAACTGATATTAAATTCGGATAAAAAATAAATTAACCCAAGTTAAATACAATTATTCGCTAAAATGTTGATTTGTAGAAAAATTATATTTAACATGCTTTAACTCCTTCTTTAAATGTAAAATTTAGAATCCTCAGTCATCTATCTCTATCGATGAATTTTCCACCTTGGGTTTTGTTTAAACTTAGGAAAAATCCTTTCTTTTATTATATTTCTTCTATAAAAAAACATACGAAAACTTTTGAGAAAAATTACCTAACTGTTTGGGAGCAACGCCGTAACTTTTTGCAGAAAGAATTGACTGAAAATTCGGACATTATCGCCAAACAGTTTCGTAATTCTTTTTCAAATGTCTTCTTATATCCTCAGTTTATTGAATAATTCGGTAAAAATATTCAAATATTTTTTCCGTGTAATATTACACGTGTAATATTACAGAATTCCGTGTAATATTACAGCATTTTTCTCAGTAAGGATATTCAGGATTGTTACGCACCTGGAAAACCTGGAACACCTGGAAAAGTCAGGGGAAAGTCATGGAATTTTACTAAAAACCCGTAAAAACCTGGAAAAATATTTATTGTTGTAACAAAAAATCACCAATTCAAATTAAATGTGTGAACAAAAATGCGTTTATCAAATTTAATCGTAAACATTTGACCTTGATTTTTAACATTTCGGTGACTGTTGCAATTAGCGATATTCAGCCTGTTTTATGAGTTCCGAACAATTCCGAATAAGACAAAAGTTATTCCGAATCATCAGTAAATTTGAAACACCAAATCTCCGTACTGTAATCGGCAATTCTCGAATACATTTTTGTTGGAAAAGAAATTTGGTTGAAGAGAGAATCGAACCCTCGACCTTGCGTATGAGAAACTGTCGTCTAACCACTCGTCCTTCAAACTTCGGGTAAACAGTCTTCTAAAACACAAAGACCCGGGTCTAACAGATTTCCTTAGGGAATTTCCGAATTGAGTTATGAAATTCCCGAAAGGGCTTTTTCCCGCGGATTTCATCGTTTGGAAATTTCCAAACCGAATTATTCATATACATTATTTAATTCAGATGTCGTCACGGAATTTCCGAATTGCATTACGACATTTCCGAATGGGTTTTATTTGTCGGGGATTGTATTAGGAAATTTTCGAACTGAATTATGGAATTTCCTAATGATTGATTTATCGCAGAAATCATTACGGATTTTCCGAATTGAGTTGCGATCGGGTGTTTGCCTACCGAAACATCACTTTCGCGCCGAACCACCAATTGAAGCACTGCTTTTTCTCTGTACGTTAACGATTTAGACAATCGGGCAAAACAATCTTTTCCATGTAATTTCAATAGTTACGAAAATTACCTGGAAAATAGTTCATTTATCGCTGGAAAACCTGGGAAAGTCTGGGAATTTTGAAATCAGAAAAGCGCAACAACCCAGAATATTTTAAACGGAATTTTAAAAGTACTTTTGGAACAAATGCAAGTTGTACTTTCGTTATCGCAAAGACTATTAACTAACGTTTAAGAAACAATAGTGTATTGTACAATCCTGTTATTTGCGAGATGGTAAGTTGTTCCGAAATCTGATATACGGAATGTATATTGCTCTGAATCCTGCAATGCCATTAAGATAACGATAGTGTATGTTGCTCCGAATTCCGCAACGCCATTAAGATAACAATAGTGTATATTGCCCCGAAAGCACATGAAGAGATAATTTTATACGTGATTAAATGAAACTCCATGCACAATGTTCAACTATATTTACTTTAACATAATTCAAAAGAATCTTCTTTCATTGTTTTACCACGTAAACCTGCATTAAAGCTAAATATAAATAAAAAAAAGTCTGATGCCATGGAGTTAGGGTGTTTATAAATGGTATTGACATTGTTTGGAATTTTTATTTAGAAAACAATTCAGAACATTCTTGGATCATGGGAGAATTAAATGGCATTCAAGAAACGAAACCTGCAATTATTAAATTTAAAACAATCTTAAAATATTCCCCCAAAGTGAAGAAATTATACTTTAAATACAAGTTATAAAATTATAACGACATTATTTAAAACATCATTTAAAAACACACTAGTTTCCGTAACATTGAGTTTCGTTTCACTAGCAAATTTTTACTTGATTCAGTTAAACTGTATGGCTGTTGTGTGTACAAGTAAACTGTATACCTGATTTAGTCAAATAAATTTTCCTAACATGTTTCGTGAGAATTAGACTGCAGGTTTAGTTGAAACTGAATACATATGCGTTTGAATGAATCAGTTAAACATCTTTGGAATTCTTGGAAGGTTATGCATTTGATTCGAAATAAATATTTTATAAGACATCTTTCTAGATATAAATTCATCTTTTGCGGAGGTATATACATAATGATTAAAATAATAATCATTATGTATATACCTCCGTAGTTTGGACAAACAGCACACTGATGACTAATACTTATCTCCAGTTATCCCCACTAGCGGTGAGGATAAGTGGAGGTTATTCCAGCGGTGGGAATAACCCCCACTTATCCTCCTAAGATAAGATTATCCCCACCTGCGGTGGGGATAAGTGGGGAATAGTAAGCAATATAAAAATCTACTGAAAGAATAGAGTTGTATTCTTTCAGTAGATTTTATTTAGTCAGCTTAGATTTTCCATTCAGTTATATATTTGACCTGTTCGAGCTTACATCTAAGTACTTCAGTAACATCGTTGGTTCTGTGACATCAGCGCTGTGTCTTCAGTTGGTGCTGTGTCTTCAGTTGATGCTGTGTCTTCAGTTGGTGCTGTGTCTTCAGTTGGTGCTGTGTCTTCAGTTGGTGCTGTGTCGAGGTTTAAGGTAAGAAAATTCTCACCCTTAAGCATTTTTCAGCAATTTTACACAAAAATACAGCAATTTTACATAAAAACTTTAAAATTACAGTACATGTTCTGTAATATACAGCTTTTATGTAAAATTACTGTATGTGCGCTGTAATTTTAATTTTTCTGTAAAATTAGTCTTTTTTTTACAGTGTACATCATTAAACTGCATTACTAATGAAAATTATTACACTGCATAATTTTACGTTGCAATATTGATTATAAAATAAATCGGTAAACTATCGACAGATAAGAAAATAAAGATTTGGTGTACCTTTCTAGAATTTGTTGAAATAAAATGTAAGAGTGCAATCCAATTGTAACTACTTCGTTTTGAAATAATTTTATTTAGATTTCATATTTGTAAATGATAAATCTGTTTTATCTACACTCAACATTTTGTTGCATAGATCTTTTGAAGCATATTTAAATGTGAATTCAACTATATTTAACGTTTTATTTTCATTGATTTGTTTTTTTTTAACATTTGTAACGCAATTACCCTATCTTTATCGATAAGGAGTTTTCAAGAGTGTGGCAATTTTCCCTATCTTTTTCGGTTTTTGTAGTAATTTACCATCGCCCAATAGTGCAAGGAAAATTTAGTATAAATTTTATTTGCTTTATCTTATGACAAATTTAGGGGGCAGCATTAAAAAGTTTCAAATATTTCTCGAAATACTTAAACTAAATTTGTTTTTTGAAATTAACATATCTTAAGAATTGCAATGGCGCGTTACAAATTCTCCTTGTTTTTTTAAACCAAAAATTCAGAATCATAAAAATCACACAACAAATGTAAAATTGTTTTTAAATAAAAAATGTTGTATCTCCGTCTCGTGTGTAAGATGGAAATATAAAATATAAATATGTGCTTCTAGTTTCGAAAATTTGTGTTATTACACTGAGAAAATTTTTTAGCTATAAAGGTGTGAGGCACCATGCTTAAAATGTATGTATGTCTTTCATGGTTCTTTTCCGTCATGGTTCATGTTAAATCATACAAACATAGGTTAAATTATGCTTTCATAGCACAGCACCTACATAATAATTACATGATACATCATGCTGCAAAAGCGCGAATTCAACTCATGCTTTTACAACATAATATTTTTCTCAGTGTAGTTCTACACGGAAAATATTGGTACTCAACATTAGGACAACTCGATACCTGGGTCGAATAAGGAGTTTGAGTTGGAACCTTATTCGTCCCAGTAATGGGCACTAGGTGTATTTAGAATGTCTGGGTTATTACCACCTTAAACCTATGTGATAAATGTTTTTAAAAATAGATGCCAAAATATACCACATATTTTCTGCCGAAATATTTGTGGTATATTTTAACATATATTTGAAGAATACATTATCGACCATATGGGTTATGTTTTTTACCTGTCCATTAAATTTGTACGTTCTTGGATTATGTCATTATACAGCTTTAAGTAGCTGAAATTTTTTGCCTGTCTTTTTCGGCTTTATCGTCACACTCTTGAAATTTCAAATCATAAACATACATTACTGAATGTTAAATAAAACGAATGATGAATACAAATTTATGTTTAGTCTAAGTCAATTTGAATGACAGTTTAATCATCATTGTAACTTGAAATGAAGGGTGACGTCTAGTTGCGCCACACTGATTAACTTAGATAATGAAAGGATAAGGTGTGATTTTATCTAAATCTCTAGTTACGTCAAAGTGCTATGCAGTTGCGCCGCAAGGTGATTAAATAAATAATTAAGTGTATTTAATTGGCGAGATGCGCCAAACTTCTATGCAGTTGCGCAATAAGGGGATTCTCTACGAAAATGGCTATTTTCGTCAATTTTAATCCAATCACTTTGATTTTTTGTCTTTTGTAGAATGTAGGTCCCTTAATAATAGTCTGCAACGAAAACCCTCATAAAAACAATTGTTTATAATTAATACACGCAAAGTTGTAAAAAAACCCCAATTTTCAAAAAGTTAGTGGGAGCTCAGATTACAATCAATTTAATTGTTTTGAGCGCCATTTTCTTCGCTATTAAGAGGATAATAAAAATTACGGAAGGATTTTTAATAAGTATCACCAAACAAAAGTTATAAACAACAACGTGAAAAGATGCCAAAAAACGTCATTTTTGCGTGGAGAGTCCCCTTAAGTAATTAAGAGAGCAGGCAAGTGAAAATGCTATTTTCGTCATTTTTCAATGCATCACCATAATTTTTTGCGTGATGATAACGTTTAGAAATCCCTTTTAGAATCTAGATTAAAAAGTATTTTAAAAAATGTTTTGTTTATTATTGATTTATAAACATTTGTTCAAAAAACACAATTTTCAAAATTCTCCTCGGCGTCTTTTTCGTGTTTTTTTTCACTTTATTATTAACAACTTTATAATAAATGCGAATAATCACCGAGGCAGTGGCTCAGTTGGTAAAGATACCTTGCCTGCGCGCCGTCATTCGGGAGGTAGCGGGTTCATTTCCCACTGCTGGCCACTCTGTTCAAGGTTTTTCGTGGTTCCCTTGAACGTTAGGCAAATGCTGGAGTGGAGTTATTAAAAGTCGAGCCACGATTCGCAAATGACAACACAAGGCTTTAAGTGTATTCTATGAGTAA
Organism: Ceratoteleas bidentatus; assembly: GCA_022817645.1. NCBI lineage: Eukaryota > Metazoa > Arthropoda > Insecta > Hymenoptera > Scelionidae > Ceratoteleas > Ceratoteleas bidentatus. The sequence continues at coordinate 6,271 of JABFPB010005429.1, forward strand.
TGTCTGTTTATGTCTAATGTTTGTGTTGTCCCCCTGCATACACAAGAGCGTGAAAGCGGGTTGTAATGTGTTAAATGCGAATAATCGAAATCTGTCTAGACTAATCATAGCTAATTAATTTCGAACAAAGCACACAAAAAACCAAAAAAATCTCATAAAATGTGGGCACTCGGGAGAATTATGAAGCTATAAAAGAGGCAAAAAAAAGTTTTCGAGAAAAACGGGTTTAAACTTTTACTTTCATATTACAATCTATACTCATGAATGCATTTAAATTAATTTCATCCACTTTTAAAGTTATTATAATCGCGTCGTAACTAAAACCCTTTTTCGGAAAAATAATCCACGTTATTATTAATTAAGTATTATTAGTTAAGTAATTAAGTTATCACTTGTTATTAGTTGACGCAAATGCATATAAATTTAGTACTTGAAATTAATGCAAACTTAAAATTAATAACTATAATCGTACAGAAATAAATTTATTGAAAAAATAATATGTAAAAAAATTATGAATAATAACTTCATTATTCGATATTCATTCAAGGAAATTTTAACTCAATTTTTTTATTGAACCCTTTCGGTAGTACGGACGTTAACACGCTCATTTAAAATAAACACGATGTTAATATATTTTAAATGGGCGCGTATAAGGTAGCGAAAGGGTTAATAGGGATATACATTTTAATTTTCACTTAGACTTTTTTTATAGCAAGTTGTTTAATTAAAAATAAGTGTTTACAAAAAATTGTTTTTAATAAATAATTATTTGCAAGCAATTCTTAATGACTTGTCATTCACTATTCTCTCCAAGTTAGAATAATGAATAAACGTTCATTCATTTCAAGTTTGAATTATGCTTAAGGCGAGGTACAACCCAAATGGCTAAAATCCGTAACTTTCATTCGAATGACTTGAAATTTCGATATTTTGTTCATATTAGCCTACATAAAAAGAAACTTGAACAAATCCCCGAAAAAAATGTTGAATTGTCATCCGATTTACTTCAAATTTTGCACACTTCATCCTCGTTAAATTATCTAGCATTTATAAAAACGGAATTTTTAATTTTTACTTTGTTAAGTGAAAAGAGTTATGCTTTCTTAAGTGAAAAAATGCACAAAACAGACAGATTTTGGCCTATTTTTCGGTATTTCATGTTTGGCGTATTTTAATTTTTGTTTAAACAAATAAATCGAAAATCCGTGTTTGCAAATGTTTCATTATACTTTGAAGATTATGTGTGCAATGTTTGAAGTTAATCGGCTCAAATTTGGCTGAGAAAAATTACGCCGAGTGCGAAAAAAAATGGAAAAAAAGTTTTCGAGCTAATCGCGTTTAAAGTGAGGAAATCTATGATTTACGCTGTGCATTCCCGATCAAAATGTTAAAAAAACATAATTTGTAATACAGATATGGAAAATTCGATTCCACTATGCAATAGTGAAGGTTTAATGGTATCTAAAACAGCAATAAAAATATTTTTTCTATTTGTTTCGATTTTTCATGACTTTTGGGTTGCACCTCCCCTTAAGGCAAGGACAAAAGATTACCTCAGCCGCTGAGTGCTCACTGCAAAGCCAGTTAAATTCACCAGCTAAACCACCTCAGTGTGGTAATTCCGGAACAGTGACGAGACTGTCCGGAACAGTGGTCTCGTCATTTATGGAAAATAAGAATCAATACTTTTATGAGAATTCCAAAATAACCGCTAACAGCATCGCCTATCGCCAAATTCCGCAGCCACTGTGATTCACTCAGAAAAAGTGTGGCAAAAAGTTTATTTAAACAAAAAACTAACTAGACGAATAGAAAATAGAAAAAAGTGTAAAATGACCTTCCCGTGGTGTGCCCGTTTTCACTAACGCCCGGCGGAAACCACGCGACCACCTGAAGTTAGTGGCGGCATACGTGCGGCGAACCTTCCCCATTTTCCTTCACGTGTACCCTTTTCCTTATCCTTCCCAATTTCCTCCATTTTGTTCGCCGCCGTATCCGCTACTACACGTGGCGCACACAATTCGTTAAACCACGCGTAAATAACAACCCCCCAGACCTGCGGATGGCCATTTTGGGTTGACCATCTGGGCCAAAAAGAAGAAAAAGAAGAAGAAGAGCCGCGTTCTTTTCCCCTCTCGGATTCCGTTCCGAGTATTCCTCGAGTCTCGTGTTCGTTGGTGCGCCGGGGCACTCTCGTTTGTTCGCGTTTTTTTGTATTTTTGTTAGTGTTTTCGTTTGAGAGGTGACTCGGCCGCATTTTCATCGTTTCGGGAATGCGGTTTGAGGTGCGCGGGATTTGTGAAACAATCGATCGTCTCAATACGTTATACAGTGTAAAATCTGTATTCTTATGTAAAATCTATAAAGTTCATACAATATTACTAACACGTTACCAACATGTGAGTATGCACGCATGCACACTTTTCTTCGCTCCTCGTTTTTTTCGTTCTCGCTAACATTCTTGCTAATATAGTTGCGTGGAGTTGCACATTTGTGTTTCAGAATGTGCAATGGTTGATCTCGCACGCCCTTAAGTTGCAATTAGCGCATAATTACTGCATTTTTCACCTATCTGACAACTAACTGAAAGGACGTAACCTCGAAATGCAACCCGGCTCTGTGATTGCTACGACACCAAATGTGCCTGCGTTCGGTGAATGATGCTTATCTTCGTTATCTTTACTGCTGTAAACATGGTATCCTTTACTGCTCCTTACCTGCTGCTGCTGCACCTGCTGTAAACATCTTTTGCTAAAAATGGGGCTCTCACATATACTTTACGTCCCTATGCATGTACTGTTGTGCAGTCGTATGTGTTGGTGACATCTTATGCTCTTTCTCCTAACCTGCGTTATCAACTTAACCTTGGCGACTTTATTTCTGCCAACTCTCACCAGTCTTGCTAACTGATTTTCGGGATCGCGCTCTTACCAACAGTCGCACGTTAAAGTCGCTCCAATATTACCATCTCCTGCGGCGTAATTCATTATCTGTCTTCACTATGTCTCATAAAACGCGTCAAAACAAAAATAAGACTGATACAACTGTCATTTGTGGGACGTGTAACCGCACCAATTGCCTGCAGCAAATGCTTGACATCCTTTCATCCGATTTGTGTTACCTTCCGCAACATGAAGTATGATGGCCACCGTTATGCTTGCTGTCCAAAATGTATACAACACTTCGAATCACTCTCCGCTTTACAGACTTCCTCAGTAACAGGTACTCCAACTCTAAAGTCGAGTGATTCGAAACTTCGCTTTGAGTTTCCGACACAACCCATCTCCTCCTCCTCTACTCTTTCTCCCTCGAATACATCTTCTAATACCAATACTCCTTTTGACTTTTCCGCTATAATCGCAAAACTCCATTCCCTTGATGAGAAAATGAACGACGTAAGATTAACCAATGAAGCCACTACAACGAATCTTGCATTGATTAATTCTCAACTACTTAAACTTAATACTCTTCCTGAGACAGTCGCTGCATTATCTTCAGGAATCTCTTCCCTTAACAATGATGTTGCGCAGCTTGTGGGGGAAAATAAGTTGACCGAATCGCGCTGCGATGCTCTAGAGGCTGAATTGTTAAGCTTAACACAAGTAATCCTCAACCCGTCATCTAATCCTGACCATTACAATTCCCTCCTTAATCCGAGCACCACGACTACACCACATTTAGTTAATAGAGATATTGAAATAATTATATCTGGATGCCCATGGTCCAGAACTGAAAAGCGTAGTGACATTATCGTCATTTTAGCACGTATAGCAGCCGCACTCGATATTACCTTTGATCCAATTTCTTTATACTCTGCACGCCGCCTCCCAACAACAAATCACCACAGTGTTGTCTGTTTTATATCAACCATTATTCGGGATGATTGGATTACTGCTAAGAAACATAAAAAACAACTAAAAGCTTCTGAAATCTTCAATGAGTGGAATAATTCCCGTATCTACATAAACGAACGCTCAAATGCTGCCGAACGTGAGCTATTGTCGAAAGCTAAGAAGTTTGCCTCTTCGCATAATTTCGAGTTTACGTGGATGCGACGTGGTTATTACCTTCTTGAGAAAACTGATTCTACTCCGATTCGAATATCTTCCCTTACTGATCTCGATGCGCTGCTTGCCGAATTAGTAAAGTCCACTGCCGCTCCTATGTTTACCGACACAAATAATCATATACATGACACATCGATAGTTTCGCCGGCTGTTCAATCCGACGCGACTTTGTCTGCACGCGCGGCTAATGTGCCGTCTGGATCAGTTGAGGCTTTGTGACCTCAGTTCGCCTTCAAAGCGACTAGCACACTGTCGATCGCTCACCTCAATGTCAGATCGCTAGTCCCACATATTTCCGAACTTAAACATCTCCTTTATCAATTTGACATTGACATCTTAACAATCTCGGAAACTTGGCTGACTAACGACTGAGTGTGTGCGTATCCCGGGTTACGTATTTCGGCATCATGCCTGACCTGCTTCTACACGCGGCCACAGAGGTGATGGAGTTGGAGTTTATGTGAAAAGCGGCATACAATTTTCTATTTTTGGCACGTGCGATGAGCCGTTTGATGACTCTGGTGCTGATATACTCACAATTTTGATTAAAAAAATACATCTGATACACTTAGCGAACCTCCTGCCGTTGTTACATGCTATCGACCCCCGAATTTACCTATATATAATACATCCTCTCAAATTTGCCTTGGCGATTTTAATATTGATTTCTGCCCTGTGTCCACGACCTCTCCAAGAATACTAAATTTGCTTGCTAATTTTCAAAAATTCTTCGACTTCCAACAAGTGATTAAAGAGCCTACTCGCGTAACACATTCATCTTCTACGCTAATCGACTTGCTTTTTCTTTCCCGTCACCCAATTGATAATTAAATTCCTTTGTACTTGATACCGTAGCACTTAGTGACCATTTTCCGATTTTTTGTGAGATTGAAGTTGACTATATTTCGACTCAACAACGTACCATAAAATTTCGTGACTTAGCTTCCATCTAACTTGCGGACTTCAATGCGCAAGCCGAAATGGTCGACTGGGATGCAATCTTTGGGTGTACACATTTGGATAGTAAAATTGAGTTGCTCTCTACACTTATTACTACTCTAGTTGACCGTTTCGCGCCTCTAAAAACTTTTACGCCGCGCAGATTTTCTGCCCTGTGGATTATGCGCAATGTCCAATGATGCGTAAGCGTGATGAAAAGCGTAGGAAATTTAAGCGTACGACTTCTGTTGCTGATCGCGCTGCCTATAAACCACTTTGTAAAGCAACTAGCGAACTTATGCGTAACGAGGAGTTAGCCTATTTCAGATCAACAGGCCCGGCTGACATGTGGAAGAAACTTCAGGCAGCAGGAATTCATACCACTTCTAATTGCATCCCCAACATTCCCATTCTTTTAATCCGAACACCATTAATGACTGTTTCATCGATTCAATGCCCTCTGCTCCTCCGTCTATCATTCCCAGCAACTTACCTGTCTCTTCCTCTCTATACTCCTGTTCTCCTCCTCGTCCTCCATTTTCCTTCTCTTCCATATCAGATACAGATCTGTATAATATCATCCGACAATTTAAGGGGGGAAGTACAATTAGAAAATTTTTTTTCGAAAAAATTTTTTTTTTGTTTAAACTACTTCAAATCTATCTGGGAATATGTCCTCAAAAGCACAAAGCCGTCCGGAACTTCTTTACAAAGTTATAACCATTTTAGTGAGTGCTTGTCAAACGGCTGAAGTGCGCGTGAGGCGCGCTGAACCGATCCAGAGGACGATCTTCAACCCCGGGATCGGAAGAAGGTCCTGTGTGGCCGTTTGTTGAGACGGAAGACATCTGCTATGGCCCAGGAATAGCTGAAGTTCAGCCAATATGAGTGAGTGGAAAATACTTTTTTACAAAGTTGAAACTTTAAACGCTTTTCCTGAAAAGTAGTGTTTTCAACATCGCCGTGCAACGTACAAGTCACAGATTTCATTCAAATCCATTACGACTTTGTGTCCGATGTTCGTAATTGAATTCTCCACATCATGAAGAGAAAGATTTTTTATATTTGTTTGTTAAAACATGTTTTTTGTATGAAAAATGTCAAAGAAAAAATAGGGTTTTTTTTGAAAATTTTTTCAACTTTAAATTTTTTATGACAAAAAATATTTTCACATATAATTTAATTCATGTTGTGCGCTGTAAATTTAACTTTAAAGACATGTTGCTATTTTTTGTTTCAGACGTGATCCTGGACCTGGGGACTGCACGGCGCAAAGTGCTTCTCTCAAAACTTGACTTCACATTATTTATAATAACTCGACAACCTTATAACATTTTTTTAAAAATGATACAGTTTTTAATCTACATTAAACGCCCAACAAGATGCAAAAAATCGCTAAGTTTTGTTCATTTCCCTATTTGCAATCCACTTCCAACGATTGGCCTAATTTTAGGCCTTCTAATTGTACTTCCCCCCTTAATGATTAAACATTATTATTTGCGTAATTGTTGATATCGTATTTTATCATTAACTTATCTACACATTATTTTAGTAATAGATTTCTCTTCTGTTAGATAAATTTATATGCAATCTATTTATCATTGAATATTAAATACTTGTTATTATTTACACTGAGAAAAGAATAAAAGACTGCGTGTAGTTTAGAATAGGACAGAACATTGTAAACTCGAAAGCTAAACAAAGATGACAAAAATGCAAATAACATTTCATTTGTCTTTGTTTACCTTTGGAGGTTATAATTTTCTGTTCTAAATTACTCGGGCTTTTATTTTTTTCTGAGTGTAATAGTTAAACTAATACATAAATAATTAAATATTGTATTAATGATTCCACTAGTCAAATGCAATATCAACAATTACACATATAATAATGGTTGCAATGCATGTATATCATACCAATCAACACTGTGAGCCGCAGTGATTTCACTGCGATATCACATGTGAGCCGCGTGTGAACCGCATGCCGTGTGAATGTGAGCCACGAGCGATTGGAAATTTCCGCAGCACTGTTTGGACTATGTGAAACACAAAAAAAGTATCGCA
>JABFPB010005430.1:0-13326 GCA_022817645.1 Ceratoteleas bidentatus
AAATGCAACATATTTCCATAAATACATCAAAAAATATCTAGCAAACTAATTCAACTAGGCAGAGAAAGTCGAGAGAGAACGCCTCTCATTTCATTCCTTCTAATTCTTAGAAATTATTTAATTTGTCATCCACTTTACATGCTTTTTTGTTCGATTCTTCTCTGAACCACAGAAAACAGACCGTCGCGACGAGTTTTCATACCATTTAAATTTACAAACTTATCAGTTTTTCTTCATTTCCCACCAGTTTTCGTCGCAATGACCTCTGCCCCATTATTCCCATCTCCGTTCACGCTAACCAAGCATTTTTAATCGAATCACCTGCAGAAATCTTTGCGCTCGTTCGAAAAACAATTTCCCGTTCGCTTTTCCACGCGCGCCCGCCTCCTTAATATTTATCCAGGCGACACAATCCGTCCGACGCACGCTAAACGCCTGCCCCTGCCGCGTCCTAATTTTATTTTCAATTTCCCTTAAGAGGTGGCAAAACGCGTTGTAAAAGTTGTCTCCTGAATAATTTATTCCGTCGGTTGTAACCAAAAGAAATAGCTTGCCAGGCGGGAACCACTTTATTCAAATTGGAAATTCCGCGCTTGACGCAACGGACGTTTGATTTAAATGCGCCCGCAAGTGGATCGCTTGCAAATCGAGCGGCGTCGCAAACCGATCCGCCGGCGAAGGTAAACGCGCTTTTTTGCCGCGCCGGAACAATGGATCGCGGATTAAAACTTGTCGAACGTTTTTCGCCGCGATTTCGCGGCAAAAATTCCAATTGCATATGCATTGTTCGCCGCAATTTCGTATAATCACGCGCCGTGTTGGGTCACTCGGAGCGTGGCGTTACACTGACAATAGTTGCGCGCTAATGCGCTATTCGAATCAAGTTCATTAAACTTGTGTCGCGCGGCACAAAAGAAAATTGAAACCGCCCGCAAAGCCGCAATAAAAGTTGCGAATTGATGGCGCCAAGTTTGCGCCATTTTTTGGGGAGTCTTAAAAGTTGCGAGGCAAAAAGTGAGAAGATTTCGTATCGCGGAAATTCGTTTTTCGCAAATAAGGTTTGGAATGCGTTTCATTAAGTACGGGTTACATTGGGTATATTATCCCGGGCTTTATGGGATCTATATATTAATATTTTTATTCGTTTAATTAAAGCGGATTTCCCGGAGCATGGAACCGGATCTTTTGGTTTATGCGGCCGCGTTATTGCGCCGCTATAGCGAAATTATTTTACTTATATTAACGAATTTTCCTGCTGTTCATTTCTTTTTATGCGCAATGCAAAATGGAACGATTTGACTGGCTGACATTAATATGGGGGAGTGCGAAGAATATTGCGATGTTTATTGGTCGACAATATTTTAAGTCACTGTTAGATCCGAGTTGCGAAAACTAAGCATTACTCCTTCGAGTTAAAGCGATTCGCAGATTCAAACGATTTAAAGCATTTATATTTCATTGACTACCCTAAAGACTTAAGGCGACAATGCCTCATCATTTAGTAAAGTAAAACCCATTACGCGAATCTGACGAATTTTGAAAGATTTTACAAGAGGTGAGAAGTAATTACCCTCTTCTTCCCAGTTTTTACTGCTTCTGAAAACCGTCCAAGCAAGAAAACCTTCGCAAAACTGAAACTGAATTAATCCAGATTCTTCATGGAACGATACTGTTCATCAACACCGTCTGCGCTTAAAATGACCACATTAAAACAAGCTCAAATTGCGGGAAAAAGGGCAACAAAAACAAGGAAGACCGACGAGCGAAAGTAATCGTGCCGGATATTGTATATAAAAACGGCGTTTCTCATTATCGCGGACGCGCTTTTGTCGTGAATTATTTGCCGAAGTGTTTCGCGCGAAACACTTTTAACGGGGCCGCGCACGGGCTCGTGTGCATAATGAGACCGACGAAAATAAGGCACACGGACGGCATTAATAAAACAAACGCCCTAGTCGCACTACATAGGATGTATTTCATCCGCAGATTTCGGCTTGTACTGGGATATACGGAATCAGACAATTGTATTCTGAAATTAGGACGTTAGATGCACATAATAAACTTTCTGCGCAGACAGAATTCACGAGAGAAACGTTCTGCGCAGGGGGATGCGCAGAACGCAACTTTTTCGAAAAACGGATGCGCAGTAGAAGAGAAAGAGGTGAATGAAATTGGTATTGATGTAGAAGCTATTGTAATGATATAATACTCATAAGTGTAAGGTTAGACAAAAGAAAAGCATCAGACTTTTGATGCAGGAAGAATTTTGTTTGCGATTTTCTCCAACGATACTGGAATCGTTGGAATGGAGCTGTTGTTTAATTTAAAAAAAGAAGAAAAAATTATCAGTCATGTTAGATTCGATCAAATTTAAATCGTTAAAAGATAAATAGATAAAAGTTAACTTGATTAAAATTATTACGTTAGCGTAAAGGAATTAATTTTAAAACATTATAAAACCATCGATAATCAATCGTTTGACATCAAAGCACTTGATACACGAATTCCTTTCAGAAAATAGGGAAATACTTTGAGTTCAACGTGTGATTGTGTATGAAAAAAAGTAGTTCGATTGAAGGTTGAAAGATTCGCGAACGTCGCTGCGGTGGTTAAAGTCGCGGTTTATTTGCTGATGAAATGGGGAACGCGATGTGATACCTGTTTACTATGCAGGGCTGCATGTCGAGAGTGTAAGATGCGTCGAGTTTGTACGTGATCGATGAGGTCAACGCTCGAGACTGATTAGGAAATCTCGCGAGAACGAGACACACTTAGATCTATTTACTAGTGGATTTGATCGATTTATAAATAAAATAATATATTTTCAATCGCGAATACTCGAAAAAAGATGGAAGAAAGTTATGCACTGGTGTACTGACGGAAAAATATTATGGTTATTTGCATACACTTTAAACTTAACTTGATACACCAGTTACATTTTTATTAAACATTTTTACTAATTTTATTTTACTAAATACATTTCTGTAGTGAAAACTTACGTTACGAAACAAACGATTTCAGATTATGTATAATAATTTAATATATTAAATTGATCATATTTCTAACAAACTAAAATAACATATCAGGCAAATAAGTTTTTGGTTCGAATGTTTTTGTTGAAGAGTATATTCACAAAAATAAATGTGTTCGAACGTTTTAAGCAATTTATTATAAATTTCGATATTTCAGAAATAAAACTCGCCAGTTAAATGTTTTAATAGCTTTTACGATGAATTAATCGAATTTGTCAGATTGGAAGATATTTCTTCATATTCGAAATGAAAAAGTTATTGAAAAACATAATTATGTCGATAGACCCAAGGTTTTGCTTGAATATGTTTGAAAATAATCATCAACCTTAAGGTTCCCCAATTTGGGCAAAGTCATATTCTTCAAAGTGATAATATCATTGGTTCATAAAGATCATATTAAACTGTGCTACCGAACGATTGAAGTTTTACATTTAAATAACATGGAGTTTTTGCACATTTCAAGAAAAATGTTTCTAACGTTGATATTTTTTGCAATTTCACCTTAAAATTGCCTGTAGATATTGACTTACATAATTTAATCTTAGTTCATTTACCAAGTTTGACACCCGACAACTATTATTTGATCAAATTTGACCTAAACAGCTTTTCGTACGTTAACATTTATAAAAAAAAGCTTTTTTTAAAGACATCGATATTATTATATTGTAAAATTTGTGTCACAAAGTTAAACCTGATATACACATATTTTTTTTTTATTTGCAGACTTCAAAACATGATATGAAACATCACTATTCTTTTGTTTATTAAAAAATTATAAAAATATCACAGTGATTTAACATAGAAAATCGTGTGTTTTGAATTTTTAACTGACCATTCCTATTTTCATATCAACGTCATTTTTTCATGAATAAAAAATACTTAAATCAATAACAAACATTTGTTTATAATATTTGTTTGAATCATGCTGACATATATCTTCAAATTACAATTTTACCTGCAATTTAAAGCCATAAATTTATAATATAAAAGTTCAAATTATTACATTTATAACATTCCATGATATATAGCGTATCTATATATCATGGAATGTGGATATATTTTCATCTAATCTAATTATGGCATATTTTCCTCCGAGCGAGATAGAATTACATTGTATACTGCGCTAATACAAAATGGCATAATTCGAGATCTTCGCCTAACAAGAAACTTCAACTAAACAAGCTTTGCAGTTGTTAAATAAATTAATTTGTCCTACGTTTCGAACATTTATAAATATCATTTGTTCATTATAACTTGCGCTTCAAACTTCAGATCCACAGCTGTTGGATAATAAGCATCATTATTTATATAAACCACAAACTAACAATTAATTTTCAAATTCTTTCAATTTATTTCCTGCACTGTAAATTCGTAGTGTAAAATATACCAAATTTTAGGTTATAATAATATATCACGTAAAATAACGTGGAAACTGTACTTTTCGTGATTTTTTACGGAATTTTACGTTTCTCATGTAACATTTTTCGTAACAAGCTATTAGGGCAACCGAATCACGTGACATATCATGTAATTTTCAAAACTGAGATTACAGCATGCATTATTCCAGTACTCATATCAAGAAACACAGACTCTGAGGAACACTGAATTAAGTTAGCATCGAAATAAATGGCCGGAAACATAAAAACCGCACCTGCGTAAATAACGTCCAAACAGAAAAAAACTCGAAAACGCCAATTAAACCTCGGTTCCATTTAAAATTCACTCGTCGTTAAACAAATTCGTTTTACATCCCGATATCTGGTCGCGCGTCTACTTTTCGCGCTGCAAGTTTGTTCGGATATAAATTTGCAAATTAAAAACAAGTAAATTGCAGCGCCGGAAAATCGAATGAGACATTTATTCGTATCAAACGTCCGCCTCTTTTGTCAATTAATTGCCCCGCTCCCGAGTTTTTCCATTTCCCGTTTTACCACTTAAAATCCTAATTTTGCAACACGCAAAAAACCATCCCGACCAATTTACTTTCAAACGCATCCCTTTGCCTCTTCAACAAAAACATTCGAACTTTCCGCTCGATATTGTCCCAAAATTATTTATCGAAAACGGCGAAATGTTCGTTAACCGTTGTGTAAAAACGTTTGTGTAAAATTATGAGGACTATATAATTACACTCAATTAATTAAATATAAATAATAGATTTGATTAATGAAAGTAGTAAAAAGGAATTCATTATATTAATTTAAATATCCTGTTAAGTATTAGAATTAATAGGATTAATCTGATTTAATTACTTTTAAGAAATTATTTGAAAATATAATGTTAATTAAACATTGATTTGATTTAAATAATAGATTTAATAACAGATATAAATATAATTCTTTAAATTAACTTATATTAATTATTATAAATAAATTGATATACTGCAATAAATTTATTATTATTAAATATTTGATTCAAGGTGGATTTTTCAGAAAAAAAAAAATAAAAACATATTTATTATAAAAATTTTGAATTTTTAAAAAATAATTTATAAATTATTAAATATGAAATTTTTAGTTTAATAAAAATTTTTTATTTACAATAAAAAGTTTATTTAAAATTATTAAAAATTTAACATTTTCTTTTATAAAAGAAAATTAAATTCGACGTTTGTTGTTCGCGATAATCGCGTCTGCCATTAATTATCTCCGGCTAAATTGGCCGCGCGAAATCCCCCCCCCCTCATGTCACGTGTCCCGGAGTCGTCATAAATCCGCTTCAATGAACCCAGACTGCCTTCCCGCCCTCCCACCCTTTCCCCTCCATGTTCCATTATCTTCCTCTATCTGCCGCAGGGCGTCTCCCTCGCGCCCGTTTCATCTTCGTCTGTCTCTGTTCGACTCGGTGTCCCTGCCACGATCGGGGTGGTTTATGACCCCGCAAACAATTACCGTCGCATTTTCGTGTCCGATTTCGCGTTTGTTTCATTTGGTTATGACTTTTATGAATTGCCAGTTGGGGTCGCGAAGGAAACGCGACTTTCGAGTGCGTCGAGGGGAAGTCGTTTAAATTGCGCGGCATTTCGCAAATGCTCGAGCACAATTTGATTGGGCGTTTCACCGGCGAAATATGGATGTTCGACGACGTGTTTTAATGGTTTCTAAGTGCCGGCATTTGCTGCATTTATTTTTCTGTTTTGTTTCGAATTTAGTGATGGGTCTATGCATTTATAGATTGATGATGCATCAAATTATTATATATTTATGGCGAATAAAAATCGAGGGTCAAAATTAAGGGGAACCCTGATAATCACGATGTTGAAAAATATTGAAGAAATTTATATGTAAATTTTGAATGAAGTTTGTATAAAATTTGCACAAATGTGCGACCGTTTCTGATTTGAAATTTTTATAAATATTTATGCAACTTTGCAACTAATTTATATAAATATTGTGAAACTATTGCGTTAGAATTAAACTCGAAAAATATTTATTATGACCTAAGATGATAATTTCTAATACTACTTATGTACATATAACTTAGTCTGCAGTCGGTACGCTTGCGGGACTGATTATCGAAACGCCATCTGTACATTTTAATGGCAACTTTTAAGCTTTCGTTCATCAAGTTAGCATAATACTCGAAATCGACAAATGTTTTCTTTCTAATATTAATAAGAAACTATCAATAATAATAATCCTATTTTAACATATGAGTTTTAGTTACACCCAATTAGAAACAATTTAAATTTTATTCAAACTTTATTCTAAAAAAATTGTGGAAATTTAATTCTTGGACGAATTTGCATAAATTTTACATAAATCGTGGTTTTCAACGGTAGATTGTACCCATTTTGTGTAAATTATATATCTTGAATATTGGAAAGAAATAAAAATAATGTTTCAGCCTAATATTTTCGACATAGTGATGTAAATGAACTTACAAATGGAATAAACGATGTAGGTAAATTGAATGCAAATTGTAAATCGATAAATGTTCAGATTGTTCAGATAGATACGCTTATTCGAATTTCTCCACAGCGTTTAGACCGAATGCAGAATGACTTAATACAAAAATTTTTCAGTGAAAAACTCTTCATGGAGCGATAAAGAAATTGCGATACTAAAATTCCTGCGCCATTTTCTTTCGGAATTTGTTGCGCTGAAATTTTGACATCAAGAATCTGCGAGAGCGTCGCGCAACTTTTCGCGGGAATTCCGACGTTAAAAATTGCGCAGACTGTACCGTTTAATTTGTTTGAAGTTGGAGCAACGATTGTCAATAACCTCGAAGTTGAAAGCGTCAAACGTCAGACAACAGCGGAACGTTTTATTGCAACGACTCATCGCAAGGAAGTTAATATGCGAGCTATTTGCTAGATAATGAAAATGACATCGCACGGACTTTAACAGAATTTCGGCGTAATTGGTCGAAAAATGTCCACGAAATTGCGAATGTTCAATGTCGGTTAATGTTCATCAAATTCGAAAAAAGTCCACATTATTAGTATTATATCAATTAAGGTGACAACTGAGAAATGATCAAATTTGAACAGAACGGAGAAAAATGAAAAAACATACTTAGCAAATCCTAATAGTAATTATTCAGTTTCATTATAATCATCGCATTTGTATAAAAGTCATATATACAAAATGAAATGGAATTTACATAATTTCATTAACTACACGCTTACGGTGAATATTTCTTGATCAGTCTGCCTAAGTACTGCAGTCGCAATGTTGATAATTGTATTCGTAATAACGCCACATTTCGTTAAACTCGCTAATGGCGCGCGTTAGGTGTTGTTTTGTGTATCTGCTTAATACATTTTGCGATAAATTGAAATCGTAATTGAAATCCTTTGTCGAAAATTATGTCGATTCGTCGGGCGATGAGCTCCTTTTTTTCGTTTCCGCTCGAGGTATAAACATTTTATTAAAACTCGCCTCGGACCAACTTTGCTCGTTAGACCCGATTCATTAAATGAACGAAATATGCGCGGTACAAAATTTCCGCGCTTTTCTATCCGCGAAACAAAAATTATAAACTCGATTCCACTCATTATTACAATTACGCCAATCGCTGGGCAGGAAAAATGGACAAAAACGCCGTTCGACGGGCAATTAACCTTGAAAGACGGCGATTAAATAAACGCGCTCGAGTCTGAACTCGACTGGCATTGCTATGGAATTCAAATTTCAACGATATTTCTCCGCGGATTAATTTACAAGAATTCGACCACGCCCTGGGAATTCGGAAGCTGGATTTACTCCCAATCGAAAAAGCGGTATCCGTTTGCAGAACGCCCCCTGCATTCGTATTTATTTGAATTCGTGCTAATTAATTCACTCTAAAAATATTAGATTAACAGTAAGAATTCAATAGTCAAAATGTACATCTGATGCTTTCACAGCATCTGTTTATGAAATTCTGTGATTAAGGAAAGGTACCAGTGAAATTTCATATTATTAGAATTAATATTTTTGGTAGATAACTAGGAGATCTACATGATATCACAAGACAATTTAGGGGACATTTAGTAGAACTGCCTCGCCATGGCCTTAGCACTGCCTTGCCAATGGCACTTCCACTGCCTTGCCATGGCCCTACCACTGCCTTGCAATGGCCCTACCAGTGCCTAGACACGGCCCTACCACTGCCTTGCCATTGCCCTACCACTGTCTTGCCATGGCCCTACCACTGCCTTGCCAAATTCCCCTGTCCTCCCATGGCCATTCCATAAGAATATTATGGTCGATGTTCAGAAGAGATATTCTTATAATGAAAGAATAACATTTTAGATGATATTATTTTTATTACAGAATATTTCTCCCATGATCAGTGAACTATTTGTAGAATCTTGGTAAAAATGTGTGTTCTCTCATTTTTTAAAGTAAATCTGGAATCTGGGAAGTGGAATAAACATTTTGCGCGGCGTGATTAGGCGTGGTTAAGTAACGCCCTCTGGTGATGCGTATGCGACATTATCAGGTATTGTCGTGGGCTTTCTTATCGCGGCGCGGATCAATGGCGCGTCCACTGTGAGCCGGAGCGCTTTTGTCCGACGCCGCGGCCCGGCCGTTGTCGTACTTGTCGCACAACGACCAATTTCCGATCACTTTTACAATTCCATCAGCGCGTGAGCCACGACAACGTTTACACGTGCAAATGGGCTACATTCGATCGGGATTATTGTCCGCGATACGCCCGCCCTCGGTACGTAATGTCCGCTGTTATAGATGTGCCGATGGAAATGAGGGGAGGAGGCGAGAAAGGACAAAGTTGTATTAGTTTTCAGAGGGCGGGCGGAAACAAGCGGGAAACAAACAAGATAGTTTGGGAATCGAAGTGGAGGGATTCGTTTATCGGTGGAAAGTAAAAAAGTGGAAAACTCCGCAGTAGATTGGTTGCTGGTAATTTTACATAGTTTTCAGCATCGTGAAAGAAAATATCCATTGTAACATTCAGTAAAATGTTACGGAAAATCTACCAAGGAATCATGATTTCTGAAGATACAAATCAACTGAATAAGTTTTTTTTTATTTAGGATGATTTGTTTTTGTTTTTATTTAGTTTTTTATTTGTTTTTGTTTTGATTCAGTTTTTGATTTGTTTTTGTTTTGATTTAGATTTTTGATTTGTTTTTGTTTTGATTCAGTTTTTGATTTGTTTTTGTTTTGATTTAGTTTTTGATTTGTTTTTGTTTTGATTCAGTTTTTGAATTGTTTTTGTTTTGATTCAGTTTTTGATTTGTTTTTGTTTTGATTCAGTTTTTGATTTGTTTTTGTTTTGATTAAGTTTTTGATTTGTTTTTGTTTTGATTCAGTTTTTGATTTGTTTTTGTTTTGATTTAGGACTGAATGACTAATCTTTGTTTTGATACTTTGATTTTGTTTTTGTTATGCTTTAAGGCTGACGAACGTTACCGTATGTAATTTTTTACTTATTATAAAACAAATTTTGTTTTTAAATAATCGGATATTGTCATTACTACGGATTTCTTTTCCTCAGAAGCACTGACTTTGGAGACTAATTTTTCTACTTATTCTTGGTATTGTATCAACTATTCAAATTCGGAGTTCCTCTTTATCGATAATGATGCTCCTGTTACTGTTCTCGTCGGTCAGTCTTTTTCCTTAATACAAAGAAAAGAATGACCTCTCCTGTCTTAACTCTAGCAACAGTTCGATTTCTTTGTCGTTTACAAATAAGATCCTGTTTTTGTTATTCCTCTCATGCATTTCCCTTATTATTACATATATTATTTCCTTTCCCTTTGCATTATTCATACTATTATTTCCTCTTTCTACCTTTGTGAATTCGAACTGCTCGTCTATACGAAATAAGCCATTTTGGCATAATCTTTATCCTTTTCTTCTAAATAATAGGCAGCTTTTCTCGACCTTTTACTGACCTTGCTATCGTCATCGCGCAAACATTTTTATCAAATTCGCATCGTTCGAGTCAACAGAACCTATCAGCAATCAAGACCCGGTCTCAGCACGTCAAAAATCGTGCGAAATGTCGTCGAATCACTTCCGCCACTTGCAAAGTCAACGTAATCCATTACCTGTCGCGTTTTGTCCGCAAACAAACGTCTCTATCGAGAGATCGCCTCGCCCAATTGGCAGAGAACGGCTGGCATTTCAGGATCAAAACATTAATGAATTCAACGCGGCCGTGATCCAAGATAATCGCGGCACGCAACTTTTAGATTTGCCCTGGCAAAGTCACTTTCAATCTTTGCGCATGGAATCACTGGCTGCGCAGTTTGTAACTCGCGGGTGTCGCGCGCGCGATACCAACTTCGTCCTGATTTCCATCCTGTGCACGCTCACACGCCGTGAATATTTATCCGCCGCTCGTAAGAGTCAAATTTTCAATTCGTTGCGGTTGATTCGCTTTCGAGGCTCTTATCGGGTAACGACCAATCAATTGCTGGCGTGACAATATGAGCGAATTTGTACGGCGAATTGTCGTTCGACAATTCTGAAATCGATTTCCAAGTGTGTTATTTCGATACAGGTTGTGTGGTTTGAAATTTGAAAATAAAATGAATTAAGTATTGACTGGCCTTGGCAGGATTTGTAAGATATTAGTGGAGACAATAAGTAGAAAAACGTAAATATGTATTGGTTACGCAATTCGTATTCAAATCGTAACTACTGTTTTATTTTATTTAATAATTAATCCATCCATTTAAATTTTCAGATTTAAATATTTGCTCTATGATGTTCCATAAATGGCACACATAGTTTACATATCTTATATGTAAACTATGTGTGCCATTTATGAAACATCATAGAGCAAATATTTAAATCTGGAAATTTACCAATAATTCATAACCCAGTACTACAATGTCTAGAATATCTATACCATGTATATCTCATCGATTGGACTATTATGTATCAACATCGCGTAATTTAATACCACCAAGTAATTTCAACAAACCTAATAAACAATAACAAACAGACAACATCTTCCCCATACTATTACACGGAGGGAAAATTTGCATAAAACAGTGCTATATTTTATAGTACTTCGAGGACGAAGCTTCCAAAACAGTATAAACTACTATATTTTGTAGTAAATTGTGATAAATTCCTAGTAAAAATTGCTTTAACGCAAGGTCAAATAATGCTGTAAACAAATGACGCGCTGATTCAAACAAAAGAAAGATCGAATGCTTCGAATGTCAACAGTGTCGGCGGTTAAGAGTCCTCGGCTGTAAACCTCAAGATCGCGAGTTCGAGACTCTGAGTGGAAATAGTATTTTGTGCAACTAGGGACGAAAGTTGATGATTTCTGACGAGTGGATTTTTGTAGCCCGAGGCGAGACCGAGGGCTGCAAATCCACTCGTCAGAGCTCGTCAATTTTCGTCCCAAGTCGCACACGATATTTTTTCACATGCGTTCGCCGTAAAATGACAAATTTTCAGCCGAGAAATGAGGGAAGAAATTTGACAAGGGGGACAAAAGTGTCACGTCAAATTTCGTCTCGGTTTCGAGGTTGGAAATTTACCGTTTTCGGCGGACGTATGTGAAAAATGTTTTTTTTTTATGAAATAGAATGTTCCTTACTATAAAAATTAAATAATTTGAACTGAAAATAATATGAGACAATTATGAGAATATATGTACCAAATACTAAGAGAGGAAGCTTCGTCCCCCACGTTGAGATTGCTAATCGTGGAATACGATTGTCATGTCGTCGACGGTAGCGTCACGGTGGCGTCAATCGGCATTAAATAAGATACTCATGCGGGAGATTTAAACACGATCTGTATATATATAAAGCTAACATATCAGCTGAATCGGCTTTAGCTGGCGCAAGAATGTAGCAAAATACTAAGAAATTGGCGTATTGCCGAAGAAAGTGTTATTTTAGTGGTTATAGCAATACGCACGACAAGGTTCGTGACGTAATGTATTACCAATTTCCGACAAGGGACTGGGAAACGGAGAAAAAAACATTGTGGATTAACGCAATTCGACGACATTTAAAATAAATTATTTAATTTATACATGTATTAATACGACATTGTGTGCATACTTCTGTTTTTTTGCAAAATCAAGTGGAAACATTTTAACCTTATTTGATGTTGACAGTAAATACGTACCTTTTGATCGGGATTTTCGTCTAAAAATATCGGTATTAATAGTTTTAAAACCGCAATTAATGATAACATTCGCCATTTTAATATTTTAGAATAAATAACAAATCAATTACGGTATATACCGATGTACCGTCATTGATTTATTATTCATTCTATGCGTTTAAATCTCCCGCATAAGTATCTTATGTAATGTCGATTGTCGTCACCGTGGCACTACTGTCGAAGACATGAGAAGGCGTATAATGTACTATACTTATTAGGTATGTTTGTTTAATTTAACTGGTTGATTGTACAAATAATTTCTTTTTCAGATAGAAAAGAAACAAAGGGTTCATTTCCATTCTTTTATGCTAAATGTACATGAACAAATCCATCTAGTTAAAAAGAATGTTGTCAGAGATCACAGTAGCACAAAATTGCAACCTTTTGATCCTATTCCACCGGTAGCTGCGAGCATCATCGATAAAGCTTGGTTGTTGTGTTTCGACGAATTTCAGGTATTATAGTTGATCGCAGATCGATGTACAGTCAAAACAATATTCTAGTAATTAATAATGGGTTATTTTTTGTAAAACTAATCGAAAAATATTTATCCATCCCTAGCGGACGCGTCGGGACCGTAAACGGTTCCGACACGGTTCCGACAGGGTTCCGACGCGGTCCACTTACAATTTCGAGGAAAAAAGGTATAAAACGTATGAAAAAGTATGAAATTGAAATGAATGATGAACCATCGT